>JAQFVV010000064.1:1595590-1723000 GCA_028023455.1 Epiperipatus broadwayi | reverse complement strand
TATAGTAATAAAATTGAAAAAGTTTGTTATACTTTGATTTCTTACATTTATAAAAAGAGAATTGTGTATCCTTCTTTTGGCTGCATCAGTTTGTTATTTATTTTGACTCTTGGCCTGGGGCAGTTGTTCTAGGTTAAGTGCTTTCTAATTAAGTTGATTTAATTGAATAATTCCACACATTCAAGATTTCCATCTAAATATTCATTAAATATAGTAATAAAATTGAAAAAGTTTGTTATACTTTGATTTCTTACATTTATAAAAGAGAATTGTGTATCCTTCTTTTGGCTGCATCAGTTTGTTATTTATTTTGACTCTTGGCCTGGGGCAGTTGTTCTAGGTTAAATGCTTTCTAATTAACTTGATTTAATTGAATAATTCCACACATTCAAGATTTCCATCTAAATATTCATTAAATATATATATATATATATGATGGGTAATGCAAGTTTTTATTTTTTGTACGTTTGTATTAACAGTTGATAAAGATTGTCAGTGAAACAATTGAAAGTACTTCTGGTAAAGAATATATTATTTAATTTTGAATACTGTGTTAAATATATTTGTTTGAATTATTATTATATAATTTAAAAATACAGACATTTAATGGTTGTAGTTATTTATATATATATATATTAGATTTTTCATTATTAAATACTATTCCTATCCATATAAATTAGTTTTATCATTATTGAATAATGTTTCAATATATCTAGAATTAATTAGTAAATATCTTTAGAAAATTTCCAGTCTCAATTTCTATGTTTATACTTTAATTGTTCAGACCAGGGATGCCCAACCCGTAGCTCGCGAGTCACATGTGGCTCGCGTAACTGTTTAATGTGGCTCGAATTGCACTCTTCAAAAAAATTGATAAAATATTTTATGTTCCTTGATGGCACATGCACACACTAAAAAATAAACATTTTTACAATACAAACAATAACGATATGCAGTGTCAGGTTTCACATTAAATAAAATATATTTTTCCTGTAATTGTAATTTATATGTATGTTACCAAATTTTTAATAAATAAAATGTATTTACATTTTTTTTTCTTTTTAACATATTACACCATTTTTTTTTTTTTGCTGTACATGTTTGGTTTGGTGCTATATATATATATTGTGTTTAGTGCTCTTGTATATATTGTTGTTTTTATCGAGAAAGATCCTTGTAGACATTTGGTTTGGTGCTGTATATATATTGTGTTTAGTGCTGGAAATAGTTTTTATCGAGATAGATCCATGTACACGTATATATTTTGCTGTATATATCGATGTTTAGTGCTGTAAACAGTTGTTTTATATTTTGCTGTATATATATATTGATGTTTAGTGCTGTAAATAGTTGTTTTTATCGAGATAGATTCGTGTACACATATATATTTTGCTGTATATATTGATGTTTTCATCGAGAAAGATCCATGTACACGTTATTTTGGCCACATTAGAAATGGCGGATTGATACCAATGTGAATAGGCCACCCCCCCCCATCTATCTCCCTACATTGCAGGTTTAGTACCCAAGTACCATGTTTATAAATGTAATATGAAAAATGTAATATATAATTGTGGCTCCCCAAATTTTTTTAAATTCTCAACTGGCTCGCGTCAAGTTAAAGGTTGGGCACCACTGGTTCAGACCATCAACACCTGAAGAAGAGAGGAGTACAATACTTATATTATTAACAATCAAATGCATTAAAAAGTTTAATACAGCACAGGAGTGGGCAATTGTTTTGGCTCAGGCACCACAGTGTTTGGCAGAGGGCCACATTGGGGGCCACCTTGTGTAAAGCAAAGTTTAGTGGACAGCCGCACCTTTTTTCATGACACAATGAACACACTGTTTTATTTCCTGTATTATCAAAAAAATATTTATTTGTCCATTCTTCATTAAATACACAACATTCATCACAGATTTTACATTTTTTCAGAGAGTTCATGGTTACACTAAAGTTGAAAATGTATATATTTGCTAATGCAAAGACAAAATTAAAATTAACCAGATCAACTGGAAAAGCACCACACATCATATCTACACTGTGCATGTGTATTGGTGTGGCCATCCTAGTGGAAAATATGAGCCAAATCTTCGATCATGCATGGAAGCAAATCTCAGTTCAAAATGGATTTTTTTGATTGTCTTGGCAGCCGCATAAAAACTCTTAGTGGGCTGCATGTGGCTCTCAGGCCACTATTTGACCCCCCTTTATATAGAGTTTAAATTTTTCTAAAAATATTTAACAATTAATTTTAGATGGTGGAAATCATTTTATATATAATTACAAGTACAATGTCACCATCACAGACTTTTAGATAAAGACTTGTGTTCTGGGGCAATTAAAATTTCCAAATACAAAATAGTCTTAAAGTTTTTCAAATATAATTTAATGATTTTCTTTCTAATAAAATTATTTCCAAGCTCTTTTCCCAGTGAATATATTAAATTATTTTCAAACCCTCAAGCTTAAATCAGCTACAAATAGACTAAACTCTATATTTTAAATACAAGCAAACATTTTTTTTTTTATTAAAAAGAATTTTTAAATTAAATAAAAATAAGTGTTCTTTAAATAAAAAATACGTTATAGTTGATATTAACACAAAAATTTTATAAATCAAAAATATTCCACTTTTATTATTGGCAAATATACATGTGTGTGTATATAAACATTGAATGAACTTAAGTACAATTTCAGTATACTGATATATAAATAAATAAAGGTTATATCTACCTCAGGGCATGACTGCTATCTTTAATAGGTATTAATTTAAATATTGATATGTTAAAATTGTTTTAATTTCACTGTTTTGTTTTTTCTATATATTATTTTGTCTGATATATATATATATATATATATATATATATATATATATATATATATATATATATATATATATATATATATATATATATATATATATATATATATATATATATATATATATATATATATATATATTGTAATACAATATTTTTAATGGATATGTATAAACATTAAAAATCTAAACCTAAACTAGTCAATAAAATAATCAAAGTTACCCCATTATAGTTGAGAAGTCTACTTATAGCAGTAAAACCATTGGTTGTGTTTTAGAGTTTATTTTCTTTGGCTATTCTGGTTGAGTTATGGATTTGGAGTGTGTGTATATATATATAGTAATTGTAAATTACTGATCAGACTAATGCATCTGTGCTTTACAGATTTTAAACTATACATAAATGAATACTTTCATTCTCAAACACAAGGTAAAGTCTTTATGAAAATAATTTCACAAGCATCATTCATTCAAGTGTAATAAAATGACTGCTTAATATCTTCACACTCTCATCTTTAAGCACTTAAGATTGGCCCATACTTAAATGTTTGGGTTGAAAAGATAGATATTCATTCTCTCTCTTCATAAAGACTTTATTTTGTCTTTGAGAATGAGAGTATTCATTTACGTATAGTTTAAAATCTGTAAAATGCAAATGCATTATCCTGATGGCTAATTTACAATCACAATTTATTAACATAGCACTATAGCCTTTAATATATATATATATTGATATAGGCACATATAATTTTATCTAAAATTATATTATTAAAATAATCTTTCATTAAAGAAAAACATAAAATTAAATATTGAAGAATTTATTCAGTTTGTTTTTGAAAAAGATAAAAATCAAATAGTTTTCTAGCGTTAGTTTTGAAATAAAAAGCTACAATTAATTAATCAAAAGGGGGGAGGGGAGTCTTGGTTTGAGAAATTAAACTAAGGGTTATAAAAGGAAGTAAAGAGTTTTTATTAGTATTTGTAAAAATATAATTTAAAAAGTTAAAACATACCAATCTCTTTTCATTCAAGAAAAAATAAAGTTAAAACTAATATATGTGCATATATATGTGCGAGTGTCAACAATAGAATAAATGTTATTATAAATAAATGAAAGTTAAAGAAGATTATCATTAAAAAACACGGCAATGGTTATTAATTGATATAAAACAATGTTTGTGCATGGCTATTGCTAATTAAGCAATCTTTCAAAACACGTTTATCAAATGATTATCACTGGAATTCGACAGCAGATCTTTGCCGGAAATATTTCGACAACACGTTGCAGATATAAATAGACTTTTTTATCGGACAGTAGTCAGTTCACAAATTAGTTGAGTGAGTGCAGTTCAGAAATTAATTGAGTCAGTTAAGAAACAAAATGCAGTGTTGAAAAGATTTTGGAAATTCACGCCTCTACACAGCCTAAAAAGTCCGATGAAAACAGCAAGATCTGCCCATGAAATAATGTCAACGTAACAACTTAGAAAATCTCCGTCAGTATTTAATTGTCTCCAATAGTAATAATCGTGAAAATCAGGAAACTCATCAAGGAAAAGTCTTAGCCGGCTGGTAAGCATTCATAATGGAAACATTTTCACCGAAAGCAGCCTCCAAAGAACAAAATTCTACGTCTACATTCAAAAGCCTAGGTAAAAACATTTGCTTATTTTGTTTATACTGTAATAGCCATTGCATTGCATTAATTCCTACGAATCTTTCAAGAGTCAAATTATATGAACTTTATATCATACATAAATGAACTATTGATATGTGTGATTAAATTTCAAATGCTACGTAGTCCTTTATTATCATTATTATGTGTGTGCATGAGTTAATATGTGCGTGATCCTTATATCAATATTATTAGTCAAAGTAGATAAATTCCCAGTGTTCTGTTATGAAAATATTCAAGAATATTTAAACTATTTAGAATGTTAATTTAAAATATGCGTGTGTTTTATTAGAAGTATAAAATGTTTAAATTTAGTAAATAAATGTTAGTTAATAAATTATCTTTAAAATTAAAGTTTATTTGTCGGTCAATTCTTTTTAACAAATTCTTTTATCAATTCTTTTAATTACTAATTAAGTATAATCTATTAGTGATTACAAATAGCTGAGCTAGTCATGGATTTAGTCGTGGTACCCGTGGTTATGCACAAACAAAAAAGTGCTTTGGACGTGGTGTTCAACTCAACAGCCAAGAAGAAGCTATGTCCTGGAAATGTAACGTTAGTTATATACTTTATACTATCGTTTGGGCATACATACTCTCCGAGTATGTTTTTCTCTGCCTAAGAGACCGGTGTTTCGAAATCACACATTCAAATTCGGTTCAAATGGCTATACCCAACTGTGGGGCTGAACCTAAGAAACAATAGTAATGAAATACTTTGTTTCTTGTTTGAAAATTTTGTTTTATACAAAAGTTAAATTATGTATGTAAAAGTGTTTTAATTTAAAAAAAAAAAAAAGAATTGACCGAAAACTTTTTTTTCAAAATGAAAAGAGATTTTGACATTTACGTTATCAAATCAGAGACAGTTGATATTTGGGCAGAGCTAAGGCATTAGAACGGGTAGTGAAAAGGACTAAAAGGGTGGAGTTAGCATGAGTTTCTGTCTTAGTAAGAAAAATAAATAAATAAGTTGTATTTAAATTTAGTTTAACATAAGCGCTAGTACTTTAAAATTGAAATTTTCGAAAATGGATCTGAAAGAAAGCCCAATATATTTTAAAAATTTCCAGTTAGTGGAAAAACAGAAAGAAGAAGTATCTGACATGCGAATGATGATGAATATGATGGAAGAAATGCGTCAAGAATTTAAACAAAGTCAGTTAGAACTCAAGGCAGAATTGATGGAAGAAATTAGTCAGGTTAAAACAGAAATTAAAGAACTCAGACCAGAAGTAAGAGAAATAAGATGTGAGATAATGGTAAAGGTAGAGAAGAACCAAGAAATTATAGAGTTAGATTTAATTAAAGAAAGTCAGGAAGTTGAGGTGATAAAAGATATAGAAATTGAATTAGAATCAGATAGCATTGTGATAAATAAAGTAGACACAAATGTAGATCAAGGAATAGAAGAAAAACATAAGCTCAAGGTAGTAGATAGTGTAGAAAAGTTTTTACAAAAATTTAAAAAGGTTAAAGTAAACCTTCGCATTCGCTGTAGACGTAGATTTAAAACAAAGAGAAAGCGTAGAAAAAAAATATTCCCAGATTGAAGTAATTCGGAGTTTGTCTAGGTATAAAGGTTTTCTGAGTTACGAAGTCGAAAACAGAACGGAAAGAGATAAAGCAATAAAATATAAAAGCGGAACCGATAAGAGAGGAAAGTTAGTTTATATTATAGAATTTGTAGAAAGAAAAAAGGAGCCGCTGGACTCTAAAGTAAATAAATCTAATAAATTAAATCTGAAACTTCTATTTAAAACTTAAGACAATAACTTTAAAAATGAATGAATAATAATAAATGAAATGTTGCAAGTAATAATAATAACATAGGCTTCGCAAAATAAAAGATTTTTTTTTTCTCCACACACATATTAATTAAGAAGAAATGCTCGTAAACAAACAGCTCAAATAAAAAAAGAAAATCAATCAATAAAATCAAGTTAAATAAATGGGTCAAGTTAATGATGTAAAAGTAAAGTTGTAGGTTTAAATAAATGAAAAGATAATGGAATTTCTAGAATAAAATTAAATTAGTCAAATAGATATTTGTATGATAATGAATCGCAATAAAGTAAAACAGTTTTTTTTCTGAGTACACGCACATTAAAATAAAATAGTTTTGAATACATAAGTTAATAAAAGGAAGTAAATAAATGGTTTAAAGTAATCTAGTCCAATAAAATCTTTGTATAATAATAAAGAGCAGTAAAATAAGATAGTTTTTGAATATACGCACGATAATATATAGGTTAAAGTAATGGGTTAAAGTAATATTGTAATATAAATAAATATGTGTCCGTGATAGTTTCAAAATAATATTGTACCATAAATAAATATGGATAATGTTCGTATGGGTTTAAAATAAGTATCGTAAAACTAAATATTTAAATAATGTTCGTAATGAATTTAAAAATAATATAAATGAAAGTCAATCTAAGTTGTATTAGGAGCGTATAAGCGTTCGAATCTAAAGGGATGAGGGTAGTATTGAAATAAGTTAGATAAGGATTAAGTTTAAAGCTGTCGACTGGATAAATTCTAGTACCCGCAACGGATTGACTGGGATCATTCCTCTTTAAAAAGTGCACTGGCAACCAGAGTAAGTCGTAAGCCACTTTTCAGAGGAGAATCCCCATATCTCTTACCTTGTTTTCCAGGATGTAAGTCGGAAATGGACAGTTGAAATTCCTGCCATTTGCAGCCACCTTTTCTTAGTCAAAGTCCGATCAAGAGAATCGGCAGCCGAAGCTTTGTTTATAAAAGATCCCTGTGCCACAAATTTAGTTTGTCCTCATGGGCATTATCCAGGACGAACATTGTAAGCAATGTTACCAGCATAGAAAGAAGAAAAGTATAATTGGAGATTGCCCTTAGCATGGAAAAGGAAAGGATACCAAAAAGCAAACTTAGAAAAAATAATAAATTAAAGATTTAATGTTGTCAGAGATAAAATGGTCAAAAATGACGCATTTTACTCTCAAAAGGAAGGGTGGTGTAATGTACCTATATTGATATAGGCACATATAATTTTATCTAAAATTATATTATTAAAATAATCTTTCGTTAAAGAAAAACATAAAATTAAATGTTGAGTTTATTCAGTTTGTTTTTGAAAAAGATAAAAATCAAATAGTTTTCTAGCGTTAGTTTTGAAATAAAAAGCTACAATTAATCAAAAGGGGGGAGGGGAGTCTTGGTTTGAGAAATTAAACTAAGGGTTATAAAAGGAAGTAAAGAGTTTTTATTAGTATTCGTAAAAATATAATTTAAAAAGTTAAAACATACCAATCTCTTTTCATTCAAGAAAAAATAATGTTAAAACTAATATATGTGCGAGTGTCAACAATAGAATAAATGTTATTATAAATAAATGAAAGTTAAAGAAGATTATCATTAAAAAACACAGCAATGGTTATTAATTGATATAAAACAATGTTTGTGCATGGCTATTTCTAATTAAGCAATCTTTCAAAACATGTTTATCAAATAATTATCACTGGAATTCGACAACAGATCTTTGCCGGAAATATTTCGACAACACGTTGCAGATATAAATAGACTTTTTTATCGGACAGTAGTCAGTTCACAAATTAGTTGAGTGAGTGCAGTTCACAAAGTAATTGAGTAGTGCTGTTCAGAAATTAATTGAGTCAGTTAAGAAAAAAAATGCAGTGTTGAGAAGATTTTGGGAATTCACACCTCTCCACAGCCTAAAAAGTCCGATGAAAACAGCAAGATCTGCCCATGAAATAATGTCAACGTAACAACTTAGAAAATCTCCGTCAGTATTTAATTGTCTCCAATAGTAATAATTGTGAAAATCAGGAAACTCATCAAGGAAAAGTCCCAGCTGGCTGGTAAGCATTCATAATGGAAACATTTTCACCGAAAGCAGCCTCCAAAGAACAAAATTCTATGTCTACATTCAAAAGCCTAGGTAAAAACATTTGCTTATTTCATTTATACTGTAATAGCCATTGCATTGCATTAATTTGTACGAATCTTTCAAGAGTCAAATTATATGAACTTTATATCATACATAAATGAACTATTGATATGTGATTAAATTTCAAATGCTATGTAGTCCTTTATTATCATTATTATGTGTGTGCATGAGTTAATATGTGTGTGATCCTTATATCAATATTATTAGTCAAAGTAGATAAATTCCCAGTGTTCTGTTATGAAAATATTCAAGAATATTTAAACTATTTAGAATGTTAATTTAAAATATGCGTGTGTTTTATTAGAAGTATAAAATGTTTAAATTTAGTAAATAAATGTTAGTTAATAAATTATCTTTAAAATTAAAGTTTATTTGTCGGTCAATTCTTTTTAACAAATTCTTTTATCAATTCTTTTAATTCTAATTAAGTATAATCTATTAGTGATTACAAATAGCTGAGCTAGTCGTGGATTTAGTCGTGGCGCCCGTGGTTATGCACAAACAAAAAAGTGCTTTGGATGTGGTGTTCAACTCAACAGCCGAGAAGAAGCTATGTCCTGGAAATGTAACGTTAGTTATATACTTTATAGCTATCGTTTGGGCATACATACTCTCCGAGTATGTTTTTCTCTGCCTAAGAGACCGGTGTTTCGAAATCACACATTCGAATTTGGTTCAATATATATATAATTATAGTTTAATGTATATAAAATTGAAATGGAATCAATTACAACTCCCTGTGAGCTACATATACACTAATAGGCAAACAATTTAAATTAGTGTTTAAATGCTATCTCAAAGGTAAAAGTATAGATTATATCATTTCATACTTTTCATAATTTATTGATGTATGACTATTAGTTTATATATAGCTCACATGTAATTGTAGTTACTTCTGTTTCAGTATATATAATTGTACCACTAGTGAATATATATGTTAAAAAACATATTCTGTGTTACATATATAATCATTTTGAAATAAATGATCAAATTGATTTTAAAAAGATTGAGAATATTAAAATAGAAAAAAATATGTTTCTTAAAATTTTTTTCTTCTAAAAACCGCAAACTCGCAAAAATGAAAGTAATGCATCAACTTTTTCTTTTAAAAATAAAAAAAAATTAGTATTAAAGAACAAGTAGGTGAGTGGGGGGATAATCCTAAGTAAAAGTTGAAACTAGCTCTTCCTTTTTATAAATTAAAAAAAATGTGTTGATGAAAAAAAAATAATAATGAATAAATCAAAATGAAATCAGACTAAAAATATGATTTGTAAAAAAGAAAACTTTTAAAATTGCAATACATTAAAGATTACTTGGATGATAAAAAATATATAACTCAGTTGAACTAATTAAAAAAAAACTCACATACACTATCTTATCAAGAAATGAAGATTAATCTCGAAATGAGATTAGATAACCAAAGAATGCAAAAATTAATCCCAGTGAGACAGTAGATGAATTTGAAAGGAGGATTAAGATAAGAAATATAAAATTAATTAAATTTGATCTGAGAATGATAAAGAGAAAACAATGAGGGAGAAATATAAAAGGCAGAAGAGACAAGAAATTTAGATAATTCTTTGTCAGATTGTTATTCAGATATAGTCAAATTATTCTTCAATACTGCTGTATTACTATTAAAATAATTAAAGAAGAGAAGTCAGCCAAAAAAACTATCCATGTTTCCAGTATGCGTGTTCATTGACCTATGTTTACCAAAGGCCAACATAGCAACATGCAGTGCTAAAGAACACTAGAAGTGTTTGCCTAAGCCTTCAATCCAGTATCATCAGTTGTTCTTTACCTGGAACCAATGCTTGCCTTGTGAACTGCTGATAATATCTCTCTCCCTCTCATTGTAAACTTGAAGAATCAAAAAGAAGCCAGAAACCATCAATGGAAATCAAAGGCAAACTGATTGGTAGTCGACAAGTAAGGAAACAAGCAAGGAACTGAATCTATGAAAGGGTGACATGTTATTCTAAATCCTAGATAAATGTACTTCTTTTTTTATTACAAATATCTATACATTTGTGAATAAAAGAAATTTTAATGGACTCTCATAGTTACAGCCAACATAATCTTTAATATTGCATATGTAAATTTTTATTATATTATGTTATAATTATGCGTGTGCATAAAAATAAACCTTTGTTTGCTTAATTATTGTTTCATTGATTCTATCTCTTTTAACTGTGTCACTAGTAGAAACAAAAAGTGTTGCTAATTACTCTCACAAGCTTTGTTGATAAAATGCTAAGAAAAGAAAGCATTTAAAATATATCTATCAAAAATTAGCCCCAAATCCCAGACCAATGGTTTCATGCTTTGGCACTTCTCAATGAGGCACTAGAGTAGCTTCAGACATTAGATCTTAAAATACTAACCCAAAGCCAGCACTTGTCTAAGAGTTAAGTATTGAGGAGAAAATCTGAAATTTTTAGACACCTGCATGTCTTCAAACCCAGCTATCTAACTCAAATAGTATATGGGGCTGAGAGATCTTCAGCCAAACCATATATTAGTAGTGTTAGCATTATAACATCACTTAATACTTAAAAACAAAGACTATAAATAGTCAATAAAAAAGTCATATATCACATGACTCAGTTTTTTAAGCTTGTAAATAGAAACAAAGAGCTTTTCTAATTGCTCTAACAAGCTTTGTTGATAAATGCTAGCAAGAGAAAGCATTTAAAATATCTATCAGAAATCACATCCAACCCCCAGACCAATGGTTTCATGCTTTAGCACTCCTCAGTGAGGCACTAGAGTAGCTTCAGACACTAAATCTAAAAATACTAACCAAAAGCGAGCATTTATCTAAGAGTTAACTATTGAAGAGAAAATCTAAAAATTTTAGACACATTTAAAATATTTGTAATCTGAAAAAGATCAGGATTGATCAACTTGGTGATGCTCATAAAAACATTTTCTAATTCAAAGACATAACATGTTAAAATATTTCATTCCAAAGATTTACCATCTCATAGTCCTTTATTGTTAAGAGTAGTGGTAGAGTGTCTGAATCCAGTGTTTAAGAACCATGGAGGGCAGCTAAATTCTATCACTTCTTGTATCGAACTTTATATGAATTTTTGTATAAACATGTAAGCAACAAAATATTACATTATATTCATAACTTCATCAATATGTTTGAGCATATCAGCATAAACTTTAACAACCATCTAATTAGCATAATGAAATAGTTCTAGATTCACAATACTGTTATTTGATTATATACTCACACTATGAGGATTATACTCTATGCAGTCTCAATAATGATGGCCATGGTTTTTAAAAAGACAAATATACCAAAATATATAAATGCTGAACTGGGTTCAAATTTATATGCTCATACAAGTGATTGAGCTTGGATTGAAAACATTATTGTGTTTTCATGTAGGACTCATAACTTTATAGTTAAGCAAATAGATAAAAGTTGGCTGCTGGAGGGTTTCATTAAATTCTAAGAGCTTGGTGTAGTGCTCTGAGATCTAAGGCTTCTTACTGATGAAAGATGCAAGCTAGAAACAAGTCTGGGAATATTGGATAAATAAGCACTAAATAAATATTTTATGCACAAACCTTCTTCATCCATTGATTACTAAGACCCTGCATTGGGTGGCGCTGCTATCTGGAGAGTTTGCAACTATAAAGTAGAAATGCATCCTGGAACAATCATGTCCGAAAAAGTTACTGATCAGCAGTAATATTCATTTATATGAGATTAAAATTAGTATTCTCACTTTTTAATGGAAAATTATATATTTTTTAAAAAAAGTATGTATAATACAAATTATTTATTAATAATCTTAAATATTGATGTAATTTATTCAGCTATAGATATACTTGTCAGGCTGTATCTTGTATATTGCTTCAATATCTATTGATCAGTAACTTTGACGATTTACGAATATCTATTAAATCTATATAAAATAATCCATCATTAATTGATCTAATTACATATATCATTTATTTTCTAATAAAATGTGATACTAATCAATTAATGTTATTTAGTGTTAGGCGTTGGGTAATACAGTTGTGGTAGAATTGATTAAAGGTAAAAGTTCTTGGTTAAATTTCTGCTTATGAAAGGAAAATTAAAATCCCAGTTTGGTCAAATAAATGTCAATCTTATGTCTAGCTTTCTATTTTGATGCTCAAACAGAGACTTCCACTCGCCAAGCAAAAAAAGATAACTTTATTGTGAATAGTATTACAGTATTCATTTGCTCCTCAGAACTTTTTTGATTTCTTAAAAACTTTCCTGACATATCATTTGATTTTCATTGCTTAGTCAAGCAACTAAAAATATTGCTACAATTGGGCTCTTATTGCTACTACTATTGCTATTACTACTAATTGGTATTAAGGTGCATCTGAGCAACTAATCTCTTTTCATTTTCTAAAAACTACTAGAATGTTACTTTATAATTATTTATAGGAATGTTGCTCACTGTCAAAAAACTGTGTTTATATTAAAAACAAAACTATTTCTAGACAAATATAAATATTATAATTGCAATTATATGAAATAATAATTATCGATTTGTTTTGTTATTATTACTAAATATGTAAACAACATCGTTATATAATGGTCCATATACGATTGATTATGTAACAAACCTGATATAAATGTAACATTAATACTAAAAAATATATTTATTTTAGTAAACCAATACTTATATATTGTAAATACTGAACATTAAGATGTAGTTAATGGGGATATAAACACAGACATTTAAGCTTCCTTCAGCTATCCTCTCCATCTTACATAACCAATACACATGACCACGCACATGTGAATAAGATAAATGATCTCCAATATACCGATTATATATAAATATGTGTGTGTGGGGGAAATGATAATCTGGACCAACTAATAAGTGCTAGTTCACTTATATTGGAAATCATTTATCTTATTCACATGTATGTGGTCGTGAGTATTGGTTATATAAGATAGAGACGATAGCTGAAGGAAGATTATTTTATGAATATTGTATTTCTTTTATTTATTTAAATCTTTCTGCTTTTTTTTCTTATTTTATTTTTTTTATTCTTTTTTTTTATTTGCCCCCCCCCCCTTCTTAAAATGAATCATTTATATTATTATAGTAATAGCGAATATATTGATAAAAATAATAGATGTGTATGAATTAATAATGCATAATTATTGTTTTTATTATTAGGAAGATTAAGTGGTCACACAGTCATTAAAAACGTTGATGTTCTCTCGGATCAGTTGGAAGAAAAGCAACCCTATTGTTTGTTATTAGATTACACTCTTAATTTTAAAGGGTTTGTTTGGAGTTTACAAATGTTTGAATTTACAGTTAATAGTGAAAAATTATTTTCTCTTGTAAATAATTCATTTCAGCCTAATTTTGCCTTTACCCAAAAATCATTTTTTGACCGTGTGGACTGGAGTAAAACACATCTGAATGTAATGTGTATGAAAGAAGCTGAAATATTTGATTCTTCGCTTGAATTCAAATGGCATCTAAGAGATTGGACACATGCTGATGTACATCAAATATATTATCTGCCAGGTAAATATTTTATATAATTTTATATTTCTTTTTCTATTATTACTATTACTATCATCATCATAGTTATTATCAACATCAAAAATTTATTACATTTTTTGTTATACTGGTATTTGTGAGTTTTTTGGTAAACCAAGGTGACAGTCCATATTTTTAATAAATTTACAGTTTGGGAGGGGTGGGACAAAATGTCTACAAAAATATGACTGCTAGAAAACATATTTAATATATTCATTTTACTTTTTATTATTATGTTATTTTTTAAAAAAAATCACTGTGGAAAAATTAATTACAATATTTACACTTTATTTTTTTTTGTATTAATTTAGTAACACAAAATGGGTTGGGGGTGCAATATTTACACCAATAAAGGGCTAGTTGTATAGACTTCAATCAGATAATTGTTTTAATCTATGATGATGTGGTTGCACAAATCTAGTTGATCTTTTCCCTCATTAAATTGACATTACATCTTTATGCCAAAAATAAATAAATCTGAGTGCAGTCAGAAATGAAATTTTAGAACCCTCAAACTACATTCTTTTATGAAGGGATATTCTGTTTGAACAAGATTTTGCATTGCATTATCATTGTGAGGATGTTCATATTGTGATCATTAACACACAATTTTACAGAGGGGTAGGATCTGATAACTTTGGAAATACTTACTGCATAATGTTCTGTGACAGAAAGGTCCCAAATTTTGATCATGATGACAATTTATCAAAAAAAACTGCTGCTGACAAAAAGGAACATGCTGAATTGTACCAAAGTATGATAGTGTTAATAACATTTTGTTGCTTCCATGTTGTGTAATATGTGTAAAAAAAACTGAAGTCAAGGGTTGGTGGTCGAGTAGTCAGCACAGCTGCCTTACAAGCAGTTGTCCTGGGTTCACTTCCCGGCCGATGCTTTGACACATGAAAAAAAAAATGAAATAAAGATTCCTAATAAAATTTATCAGAGTTTATTAATTTTTTTTAAATTTAACAACTAATACATCTTTGGAAAAATGTAGGCCATTGAAACTGTATATTTATCAAAAATACAGGCTGCCATCTTGGTTTACCTGAAAACTCACAAGTAACTTATTTTTTTACTAATATTAAAAAAGAATTAAACTATAATTAAAAATAGTTTACTATGATAAATTTTTGATATATATAATGTGTTTTGGTTTATAATGTATAATTTTTAAATACCAGCATAGTATATATATTTTTAAGCTAGATGTAATTAGAGGGGATTTGAACCCAGACTTCCAAGCTCCCATCCATCATCCACTACATATTTTACAACTGATATATATGACTATATACATGCAAATAAGATAAATGATCTCCAATATACATATATTTCATGCTGAACCAGTACTCGTCAGTTGGTGCAGATCATCATGTGTATTAGATGATGATCTGGACAAAATGATGAGTGCTGGTTCAGCATGAAATACATATATTAGAGATCATTTATTTTTTTGCATGTATGTGGCTACATGTATCAGTTGTATAAAATGGAATGAATGCCTGAAGGGAATTTGAAAGTCTGGGTTCAAATCCCTCTAATTAAATATTTTATTTTGTGATTATTAATATTGTATTGATACTTACTTGTATGCATCTATTAAAGCAGAAGCATTGAAATGCACCAAATAAGTATTGAAATATTATTTTTATTATTATATAATAATGATAATAAATGTCATATAAAAACTGTAATGAAGGTTCATAAATATTTAAATTGTAATACAAGCTTGTTAAATTAGGTCATGTGACATATGATTTCTTTATGAATATAATATAATATATTACTGAAATAAATTAAATAAAAGCAACAGGAATCATAAATGGTTTATGGATATAGTAAAAATAATGATGTATATATTAGCAGCAAGCAGAATTGGAATCAATTCAAAGATACTGCACTCCAAATTCTGACAATCAATCTCTGCATTAAACCACACTGGGTATGATCTATTTATAACTAAGTGCAAAAAAGTGAAGCATCTTACCCAGACAAAAATTCCACAAAAATGGAATGGAGAGTTCCCACTAGAAGACTAATAATAATAATATTATAAAAAATAAAAAAGTTAGTTAAATAAAGATGCATATTATACATATAGTAACACATGAAAGAACAACCAAATAACCACATAAAAAGAAGCTGGATTTAAAAGTTATATTGCAAGTATTGAGAGAAGTTATAGAAAGAATCAATGAATATGAGTTGCTATTATTCTTTGGATTATAAATGGCATTTGATTCTATGCATTAGATCATCAAGGTATAGAACCAGAATATTGACATATTATGAAGAATATTTATAAAGATGCAACAGCAATGATTAGATTACATAATACTATTAGAATGACTAACATTGAGAAGGGTGTAAGGCAATGTGACTTTATATCTCCAAAACTTTTTACAGCAGTGCTGCAAGAAGTATTTTGTGGATTAAAATGGGAAACTAAAGAAATAAAAGTAAATGGATATTATTTAAGTCATTTAGATTTTGAAGATAATAAAGTAGTTTTTGCAAATAAGTCTTCAGATCTTCAGGAAGTGTTGCAAGATTTATCAGATGAAAATAAGAAAGTAGGACTAAAGATAAATATTAATGTCTTAAATAATGTTCAATAGATTTTCTCAAAAGATGAAAATACAGATTGATAATGATGAATTAGTAGAAATTAAGAACTACAAATATCTTGGTCAAATTATTACCACATATAGAAACATAATGGATAAAATTAATCATAAAATTAAATTTGGTTTGAGTGCTTTTGGTGGAAATAATTTAATATTAAAAGGGAATATGCTTATGTAATAAAAAGAAAGGTTTTTAATAAATGTATTTTACCAGTTGAGAATCAGAGATTTGGATACTTAATAGAAAAGCAGTACAGAGACTTGAGATCATTCAATGAAGTGTTGAGTGCTGTATATTAGGAGTAACAAGAAGAGATCAAAATTAAATACATGAGTAAGAGAACAACTGGTTGTTACTAATATTCATTGAAAGAATTAAAAGATTGAAATGGAATGGATCTGGATGTATTTCTAGATGACATGATAATAGATGGGCAGTTGAAATCTTAAATCAGATTCCAAGAGATTGTAAAAAACAAAGAAAGTGACTGCATATGAGATGGATGGATGAACTAAATAAAGAAGTGTGTTGAAATGATGTGGAAAACAGAGGCTAGGATCAAGAAACTAGATTGAACTTGGGGAAACTATTCTGCAGTGGATTGATAATCATTGAAAATGATGATGAAAATGAAAGTATAAAATCAGAATAATTATAAATAAATTTTTAGTTATAGTTGGCACTTAGAATTCATCACACATTTTTGAAATAGGCAAATGAAGATGCCTAAAAAAGATAAAATGTCCTTCAATATGAATTTCTGGTTCTCATCTTGGTAGTGATTTATCTTTTTCAGATGTTCTTATTTGTATTTTAAAAGGGTGTGTGGTGTAAGTAGATGTATAAATATATCTATAGGTAATACACATGGGAAAAAAGATAAATGAAGTTGAATTAATATTATCAAGTGATTATGTTTAATAAAACATTTATCTTTAAGTTTAAATTTTATATCTGAGCTTTAAAGGATATGGTAATCTTCAGCCTAATAAATAATTGGTAATAATTATTGTTATATCTGCAAGAATGTCTGTGCGGTCATCAAATAAATATACACAATATTTTACTTAGTCTGAATAGCGAATAGTTTGCAACACTCTATCTCCATAGTTCTCTGGCAACGGATGCTCTGCTCTGCAACAAATGCTCTACTCTGCAACTAATGCTCTAATCTGCAATGAATGCTCTGCTCTGCAACTAATGCTCTGCTCTGCAACTAATGCTCTAATCTGCAATGAATGCTCTACTCTGCTGTGGTCTCCCCATTTCTGTGGGCTCTTCCAGATACACCTGTGGACTACATTTCCACAGGGCACTGGTTATTTACCACAAGCACTGACACAAGATATCTCTATTCAAAACTACTAGACGTCTACTGCCGTTGTACTCCAAATATGGCTGCTAATCACTGCCTTAATCTGCGTAGTTGTTACACTGTCTTTTATTGCTTGCTGATAACTGTAGCAATTAATCCTTGTCCAATCAGGTAACATCTTTTATCCAGAAATATTTGCAATCAGCAAATATCTCTTGGAATTATCATCCTCCATTACGTTACTTAACTTTCTCCGTTATCAGCGTGCGATCTACAACAACCACTCAAATTCTAGTTTTTCTGGAGTGCACAAACATGTCTGCCATTTTTACAAAACTACAATTATCATTCTATTTATCCAAAGAGATGAAGCCAAAAGTGTGCATGCAGAAATTTGGAAGACTTGAACAAAAAAAAAATCAAAGGGGCAACTAATTGATAGTAATATAACAAATACTTATAACAATAAACATGTAGAAAATGAAAACCAAAAAATATATAAATAAACCTCATACAAGAAAAATATATAGATTGAGAATTAAGATATGATTTCAGAATTAAATATAACTACTATACTATTATATGTATTATTTACTTAATATAAGAAAGATATTAAAAATGTGATCTAAAAATATATTTGCCACAATACAGATGCTGAAAATGACTAAAGAAATGAACAATTGATCCATAAAAGCTATAAAATAAATTATAGAAAATGTGTAAATTGGAAGTCTATATAGGTAATAAGAAAACAAAAATATATGAAAAGGAAACAAGATTAATGAAATATTTGTTAATATTATAAGGATCATGACAAATTATACAAGTTACACAGCATAGCCATGTTATTAGAAAGCTGCTTGAAGGATGACTTTAGTAATATTTCTTATACAGAAAGACTAAAGATTAGAAAAGGAAAAACATTAATTGCAACTGATAAATACAAAACATTACATAATCATCATCATTGATCCTTTTCAATCCATTGCAGGATGAAGTTATTTCCAAATTTAATCCAGTTTCTCTGATCCATAGTCTACTTTTTCCTCATCATATTAGCATAACTTTATTTCATTCATACATCTCAGATGTGTGGTCTCTTTTTAGTCCTTTTACAATTTCTTAGGTTCTATTTTAAACTTCAATTATCCATTTATTATCATGTTTTCTTTCAATTGATCACTTCATTTTTAGTCTTTTTTATACTTCTAAGACACATCCTTCAACATTGCATTGAATAGTCTGAAGTCTCTGTAATGCTTTTCTGTTAACAGACAAAGTCTTAGATCAATAAATAAAAATCGATAAAATACACAATATTAAATCCTTCCTTTTTAAACACATAGGCATATTTCCTTTTTATACTAAACCATTTTTATTAAAAACATTCCCAAACAAATTGTTAAAATCTTCTAAATCATGACTATCATTTTTTATTTTATTCTAAGAAAATTTATTGGATATTATTTTAGTCTTTCTGAGCATTTATCTTTAGATCTATTCTTACAACATTTTCAAAAGCTCTCCATATAGTAGTGCCATCTTGTGTTAACAAAAGCAATCAATGAATGCCAGAAGGCTTGTGCATAAAATCCTTATCTAGTGCCTACTCATCCAATATCCCCAGACTAGTTTCTGGCTTGTGGCCTTCATCAGTGAGGAGCCTTGGATCTGAGAGCACTGCACCTAGATCTTAGAATAACAATTAAGTGCTAGTATGAGATAGTGATCATGTGATGTTTAGTGATTTTCAAAAGCTCTGAAACATTATTGCAAATCAAACACATGATATTTAGATGTAAATAATCTCTATTTTCCATTTTATACTAACACGAAAAGATGTATCTATAAGTATTAAAATATTTATTACTCGTAAAAAAGTTATTGGCCCGTCTTGTAATATGACTATAACTTATCAGAGAAATTATGAATTACTACAGTCATTTACATAAATATTAACAAAAGTACGACCTATTTATTGCTGATGATTTAAATTGTTCTAATTGGCATAAAAAATACTTTAGTAAAATTAAATATCCAAAAGTTAAACTTCAGATATTTATTAACATTTTAAAACTTATACGATATATTAACAATATCAATTAAGTGGGTAGAATTTTAAACCACTTTTAGGCATGGATCCTCATCGTTCCTAATTTATTTTATTGCTAAAGTCAATTATAGCACATGGAAAATATTATAGCAGTAGGATATTAAAAAAAGAATTATATATATATATAAAGTAAAATAATATCTGTTTTATTTGAATAATATTACTGATACCAAGAATATTATAAATAGATTTTTAAGAAATGTATATAAAATAATAAACACAAGTTTTTCTATTACCATTATTTATTTTGTCATTGATTTTCACTGTGATTAAGATAGATAATTGAATTATCACTATAAAAGTGTATTAAAATTAAAAACAGATTATAGTCGTAATAAACAATGAGGATTGCCAATTCCTCAACAAGCTTTGTGATAAATGCTTAACCAGAGAAAGCATTTAAAATATCTCTGTCAGGACCCCCCTCCCAAACCCCTGACCATGGTTTCATGCTTTGGCACTCCTCAGAGAGGTGCCAGGGTAGGTTCAGACACTAGATCTAAAAATACCAACCCAAACCTACCCTGGCACCTCTGAGGAGTGCCAAAGCATGAAACCATGATCAGGGTTTGGGGGGGGGAGTTCCTGACAGATATTTTAAATGCTTTCTCTGGCTAAGTATTTATGACAAAGCTTGTTGAGGAATTGGCAATCCTCATTGTTTATAACTTACAAGCTTAAGAAAATAGGGTCATGTGATCTATGACTCTTTTTTTTTGACTATTTATAGTCTTGAGGTCATTAGAAGATTAAATGCTTTTGGTATAAATATGCTTACGTGTCGAATGTGAGATTTTTGACACTTAACTAAAGGGCAATGCAGAGACTTGAGACCACTCAATGAAATATGGAGAGAGCATTTTAGGAGTACGAAGAGACCATATTAGGAATATAGAGAGAGCATGTTAGAAGTAACAAGAAGAGATCAAAAATTAAATATACAGATTAGAAAACAAATAGGTGGTACTGATATCATTGAAAGAATTAAGAGACTGATATTGAGTTTGGCTGGACATATTTCTAGATGAGATGATAATAGATGGAGAATTGAAACCTTAAACTTGATTCGAAGATATTGTAGAAGACCTAAAAAGAAACAACATATGAGATGGATGAATAAAACAAATGGATTGATATGGAAAAAAGAGAATAGAGATTGAAGAAACTGCCTTAAGTTTGGAGAGATTTTCATCCCACAGTGGATTGATAATTATGATTAACAAAAACACTTCTGCACTTTACTATCATCTAATGTAATCTAGAAAATTCAATGATTATAAAATATGTATAAATTCCCTAAAACCAACCTTATTGTATATAATGAAGTGTGTTTTGATATATGTCTTAGATAAATTATTTATATCTGAATATTACATGTCCAAATCAAAAATACGTTAAGTTAACTAATCATACGATAATTAAAATATATGCCTTCACAACATCAATAAATATTTCATTAATTAAAGTCAATATTACAATAAGATTAAAAGAAAAGATATCCATCTCTTTACGTCATATAAAGAGCACAAATATAAGCTATGATAAATAATGGAATAAAATTTCTAAACTGCAGATAAATTTCATAACAAACTTATTATGTATCAGTCGAAAATTACTTTGAAGATAGATTAAGGAATTAATTATTTTATAACAGTCTTTTCAACAAAACATACATATTGTAACGGTATACATAAAAGATCGATAAATAAATATAAAAGCTAATAATTTTATTTAACCCAATATATATAATTACACAGATGGCAAATTATTAAATAATTACTTAAAAGTACGTTAATAAAGTAAAAAAAGAAAAATCTAAAGATAAAAGATTTTTTTTCCCCATTTCTCAAAGCATCGGCTGGGAAGCGAACCGGCAACAACTGTCTGCAAGCAACTGTGCTGACTTCTCGGCTACCAACACTTGACAAGATTTTTTTTTTAAAGGAATGTAAAAGAAAATAATAAAAACTGTTAATTATTTTTTATTCACAAATTGTTTTATTTAAACAATTAATACAACTTTATACAATGATGATTACATGAATACCAAGCAATGTCCATAGCTAAATGAGAAGTGAATACATAGCATCTGAGACTCAAGATTATTGGATCAACGCTTCAGTACAATTGTAAATTGGTCTGTACTTTGTCCCAGTTGAACAATTATGCTTGCCTTTTTGAGCATTGAAAGGCACATCAAAATTTATAATGAGTATAAGTTTGAAATCAAGCTGCGAAGCAGAGGCTAAGCAGGTTGGGAGAACGCTGGCAAGGTCAGTGATTCACTCCCAAACTATTGGTCCAAGCCCAAGCATCTTGAGATCTATCCATCACTTATAAGTTAAGCCATTTAGTCCATGATTAGATATGTTAACTTTATTGTTGAGGTAGATGGTGTGATCAACCCACTAATTGGTAGTCATTAGATAGTGTGGTAGAGTTCATTTTAGTATTGCATTTGATGAGGTGAGATTCAAATTTGATCATTGATATCTTTGCAATAATCTGTGAACTAACATGGAGGTGCTGCCCAGGTTTGTTGATGCAGCCAATCTGAAGCAAGCATTTTATCTCTGATGATATTAATTACCCTTGATGAGTGTTTTAAATGCTTGAAGGGTACTGGTGTTCGCATTGCCCAGAACAAAATTGGATCTCGTTAGCCAGATAGCAAATGATAGGAAAATTGCTAATCTAATGTTAGTGAAATTGCCAGCTTTAATTGCTTGCTGGATTAAGAATGTGTCTGTAGAATAGCATTTTATCTTTTCATCAATGAAAGACCTAAGAATGCTGAGAGATAGACAATCTAGGTGTAGTGTTTGTAAAAATGGCAGACATGTTTATGCACTCCGGAAAAACTAGAATTTATTCGAGAGGTTGTTTTTAGATCGTGCTCTGATAACTGAGGAATTTAATTAAGGCATTGATGTAATGGCAATCGACAATTCCAAGAAATATTTGCTGATTGCAAATATTTCTGGATAAGAGACCATACCTTATTGGACAATGAATTGATTGTTACTATTATCAGAAAGCAATAAGACTGGTTAAGAACTATGCAGTATTGGATTAGCAGACAGTATTGAGGGCATCTACAGTAGGATATCTAGCATCAGCGCTTGTGGTTAATGTCCAGTGCCCAGTGGAAATGTAGTTCACAGGTATAGCTGAAGGAGACCACAGCCTGAGGAAGCCGTCTGGATAGCAGCTGAATAAAGAGTTGAGTTTCCAGCATTTTTCAAGTGAAGTAGACTGTTGCAGAGACAGAAGCTGTAAGGAGCTTAAGGTCAGTCGCAGTGCTTACTATGAAAAGTTTGTGTACAGCTAAACTGGACTGGGGCTGAGGTATGCCCATTGTGAACCGTTTTTGTAGCAGCCAGCTTGCAAGAGAACATCGTGGGAATTGAACTTTAGTGAACTGTATAAATACTCATTGCAGACCATTCATTGGAGAGCATCTGTTTGCAGACCATTCATTGGAAAGCATTCATTGCAGACCATTTGTTGGAGAGCATCCATTTGCAGAGCATCCATTGCAGAGCATTCAGTGCAGACCATTCGTTGGAGAGCATCCATTTTGCAGAGCATTCGGTGCAGACCATTTGTTGGAGAGCATTCATTGCAGACCATTAGTTGGAAGCATCCATTGCAGAGAATACAGAGTGTATTCAGAGCATTCATTGCAGACCATTCAGTGGAGAGCATCCACAGCAGAGCATTCATTGCAAGAGAACCTTGTGGGAATTGAACATAGTTATTTAATGACTGCACAGTCATACTTGCGGATATAACATTGGCACAGTCAGACTGGCAGATACAACACTAGGAAAATGTGTTGAATTATTTCCTCATCCCTCTGACAGAGTTGACATTGAGAGCTAATTTTGTTAAAACCACTTTTCATTATGAGGAATTGATTAATGGGTAGTGATGAGAGGTTTAATTTCAGAAGAAAATCAATAAATTTGGGTTCCAAATCTTAGTAGAATGGAAATTATTTTTTTTATTTAAATGAAATAATATAATATCAAACAGGCCCTTGGGCATTTAACTGATGATAAGTCAGATAAGAGATCAATTAAAAAATTCCTATAATAAAATCTGATGTTCCAGCTCAAAAGTGAAGTACCCAATAAATGATGTCAATATACAAATTCAATTAGTTTATGATAAATTTTTTAAATGTATTAAGTTAAATAACCATTATCCATCCCTGCCTGTGAGAGGATTAATAAGAGATCTTAAACCTTCACACTCAGAAAATTATTTTAACAATAAAATCTCTACTATTGTTATAAATAATTTTATATAAAACAAGCAAATTAAGCTATTATACATTAAGATTTGTCACTCTAACACATTAAAATCTCTGTCTTTGTTTTATTTGCCTAACACGTATAATTAAGATTTTATTAAAGAAAATGTTTTTGTATTAGATTTAAAAAAATTCTTTAATATTCTTACAAGAAAATATGGCAGACATATACACAATTTGATATACATGCCTGCTTGTTTATATTATTATATATTAACTGGTACAATTCTGTAATTGGCTTAATGCTGTAGTCATATATAGTAAATAAATTAAACTATTATTATTATATACTGTTCCCGTTACTGTCATCATCATCATTATTATTATGGTAGTTGTAGAAATTATTCACTTAATTTTAATAAAATTGTTTTATCTAAGTATGTACTAACGCTAATGTGTATATATATTTTTAGGACTTTCTAAAGAAGGAAATTATTCAGTAGTTGAAAAATATGACAACAATTTTGATTTAGGAAGCCGCGACCTGTGCCTAACAGCTCAGTTTGTTTTACCCCAAAATTCTACTATTGATAAACTACTTTTAATGAGTCGCAGAGCTCGGTATGACTGGAAGGTTGTTTTTCTCTTTCTGCCTCCAAATATATTTTATAGTGATACCGATAATATCATACCCGCTTCAGAAAGAGGTAATGGATTTTGCTTTAAAAAAGTAACAGAAAAAGTTATTCATCAAAGATATAAATGGAAACTTTATGATTCGAATAACGAAGACCCAGCAGTTCATGAGTTCAATTTTATATCAAAACACTGTAAGTAAATACAAAATTATATTGTAAATAATTTCGTTGTGTTTATTATTAAAATCCAAATGTAATTATTTAAAAATACTCTTTTGTATATATATATATGAATATATGTGAATCAAAACACTGAAATTATAAGTCCATAAATGAATAAATAAAAGCTTTAGCAAATCACAGTTAGAAATAACTGTAGATTTCTACTAAAGATGGCGTTCACGCCTGCACTGCTATTTAACTTTTATTAATGTATTTATTGATATATAATCAGACATTTTAGAATCATTTTAATAAACTAGCAAATAATACTCCTCTGTACCAATGCTAACTCACAATCAGACATATAACTTTTATAGTAATAGTAGTAAATCACTTACTGATATTTGAAAGGAAAGAAATATTATCACTGTTAATAAATTTCTATTCAGTTACACATTCATGAATTTATCTTCTTCTGGTATCATTATTCATATGTTTAGGGAAACAAAATTTTTACTATGCCATTATGTTAAATACAAAATAGATATATTTATATTTAACTGAGTTTAAAGTTCATACCTGGACTGAAAATTATATGATAATTCCAAGCATAAAAATGATTAATAATGATCATTAATGCATTTATCTAAAATGGATATTGTCAAAGATGTGACTTCAGAATGTTTGGCATTTATAGATAAAATTTAATATTAGCATTATAATGTTTTGGCTGGATAATACTTGCCTTCATTATATGCTTATATATATATATATATATAGTCAAAATAAATCATAGATCACATGACCCTATCTCTTAAGCTTGTAAGTTATAAACAATGAGGATTGCCAATTCCTCTACAAGCTTTGAGATCTCTGACTTATATAAATGTATACTGTTGAAACCAGATGATCCATGCTAGAAAATCAGTAAATACAAATAAATTTATTTATTGCTCATGGCCACACCTTAATGTATCTTTAAGTACTTGATAAAATCAACATGCTATTGATCAATAACTCAGTCATTGCCAGAACTATTCATCATCATTGATTTGCATAGTTTCATTACTCGAAGTATAATTTTGATGGGATGATTATATTTATTAAAAATAATGACACTTAACTCATTTATCAGAACTGACCATAAGTAATACTGGTTTGCACAAATCAGCATTATTTGTTTGAAGTAAGAACAATTCTCTACCATCTGAAAATCACTTTTTAGATCTTTTTTTTAAAAAAAAAAAATAACTATATTTGTCTATATTAAACAAATGTATTGTTATAATAAGTTACCCATGATTCTAATACAACTTGGAAACACTTTGAACTTATTATATGATCTACATTTAAATATATAATAAAATTGTATGCTATGCAGTTTGGTTAAGAATTCAACAAAAATTACCTATTATCTAATTTTGAATTATTTAACTATTTATAAAAATGATGAAATTTGAAGCATATACAATATATATATATATAATAGTTTTTGGGTTAACCATGTGTTAGTTTTGTTTAATTCCCAACAATTCGATGAAATAGCACCTGCCATTGTCAAAATTAACTTTTCAAAGAAAAACCATTAGATCTCAAATAATAACAAGATTGAGTGTGAGGCAAAAAGTGATATTGAACATGAAGTAGTTGAGTATTCAGAATATGTGGATTAGCAAAATGTTTATTTTCTTCAGTTTCACCATTCAAAATTGTATTAGAAGAAAGATATAAACCAGGGATGCCCAACCTTTAACTTGACGCGAGCCAGTTGAGAATTTAACAAAATTTGGGGAGCCACAATTATATATTGCATTTTTCATATTACATTTATAAACATAATTCACAAACTAAAAAAAAACTGGTGAAATATGTTAAAAAGAAAAAAAATGTAAATACATTTTATTTATATTTATTTATTAAAAATTTGTAACATACATATAAATTACAATTACAGGAAAAGTATATTTTAATTATTTTATTTAATGTAAAACCTGACACTGCATATCGTTATCATTTGAATTGTAAAAATGTTTATTTTTTAGTGTGTGCATGTAGCGTCAAGGAACATAAAATATTTTATCAATTTATCTTGAAGAGTGCAATGCGAGCCACATTAAACGGTTGCACGAGCCACATGTGACTCGCGAGCTACGGGTTGGGCATCCCTGCTTTACCTCATATTCAATCTCATTATTATTTGAGATAGAATGGGTTTTTTTTTAAAGTTAACCTTGACAATCGATGATAGTCTTACAAAATTTTATAACCAAAACAACTGTTTGATATCACAGATCACCCTAAAATCTGGATTTTTTACATGAGATAAGGATATATCTAAATTCAATGCTTGTTTTTAAACTATTAAACATCACATGATCACCATTCCCTATGCTTACACAAACTGTTATAACAGAGGCAAAACTCTCCATATAGTAGTGCCACCCAGTGCCAGACAGAGCAATCAATTGATGCAAGATTTCATTAAAACATTAAGAATTAATCAAAATTAACACAGTTTAACAAAAAAAAAACTTTTATTTTCATTTTATAACCATGAAACATTAAATCTAATATATATCTAATAAGATTTACTACCTTATTTAATTCTCTTAACCTCTATAAAAATATATGCACATATCGCATGAAATTGATTGTTAATTAGATCTTAAACATAAAATGTACACTGTTTAATGTTTCATTATATATATATAAACATTAAAAAAACTAAAGTTAAACTAGTCAATAAAATAACTCAAATTATTTCAAATTCTACAACACAACCAATGGGATCCCTGCTAAAAGCCAATTTTTCAAGTGCAAAGAATTAAAAAAAAAACAGAAACATATCAATAAATATTTGTTTTGTTTGTTTTTTTTATAGTTTTTTTGCTTTAAACTGAGAAATTATGTCAAGCGTTGTTAGCCGAGAGGTCATCGCAGTCGCCTTGCAAGCAAGTAGTTGGTTGCAGACGGTTGTGGGTTCTCATCCCGGCCGATGCTATGACATATGAGAAAAAAAACCAGAGAAATTGTAATGTTGTACAGGTTTTTTTCCTTTGTCCTTTGGCTAGGATTGTTTCACGTTGAATTTGGAGTAATATAGTTATACATATACAAATATAAAATTAAATATTCTAGAATCTTAAAAGAATAAAAAAATACTGATGAAAAGTTTAAAATTAAATCATCTATTATCAATCAAATACTAGAATAATTAAGGATTTTAAATAACTAATATATGCGAAATCTTTATCAATTGTCAAATTTTCAATAAACACTTTATGGTATTATCTGTAGGGTATTTACGTTTACTTGTAACTATAAGTAGACTATTTCTGTAAACAAGAATTTATTGTTAAAT
Source organism: Epiperipatus broadwayi (assembly GCA_028023455.1). Taxonomy (NCBI): domain Eukaryota; kingdom Metazoa; phylum Onychophora; class Udeonychophora; order Euonychophora; family Peripatidae; genus Epiperipatus; species Epiperipatus broadwayi. The sequence goes on along the minus strand of JAQFVV010000064.1, from coordinate 1,694,497 downwards.
GTTCTTAGAAAAATTTAAACTTTATTTCAACTTTTATAATAGTCCCAGGAAATAGCAAGAGAATAATATACAAACAACTGTTAGTAATAACACACTAATAAATAACACAAGTTAGTAGACTAGGCAAGATTTCGAGTGATATTATTCTCCACTCTTCCTCAGGAGTTGCTGGCCTGAGCTGGCATCGGATACAAACTCACACCATTAGATTCTCGAATATCGAATTTTAAATCAACGCTCTAACCAACTGGTGCCTTAAAATTCAATATTTGAGAATCTAAAGATGTGACTTCAGAATGAAGAGTAATGCTATGCAAAACCTTGTGTAGTCTACTAACCTGTGTTGTCTATTTGTGTATTATTACTAATAGTTGTAGGTATTTGAAAAGTTTAAATGAAGTTTAAAATTTTAAAAATATTGTGTTACATACTAATCTATCTGCTATTACTGACAGTAGAAAATTTTTGAATGATTTAAATAAAGTTTAGATTTTTATACAGATATTTAACATTAATTCTAGATGAAGGAAATAATCCCATCATATAATTACATGTAAAATGCCATCAATCCAATCTTTCAGTCAAGGTCTTTTTTGTTATTTTATCTTTACCAAATAATGTCCAATTTTGAGACATATTTTTAATAATATTTAAAATGACTGACTATCTTCTTTGTTAGATCAAATGTTTTACTCTGAAATTTTTCTTCCAAGTATTGTTTTTTTTTCCACAGCTGTACTTTTATATTTGCAGTTTTGTTTAACTTTATTTTTTGTAGGTTTAATTTTCTTTATAATATCAATTTTATATTAATCTATTTGCTGACTTACACTTTTTTACTTTAACAGATAGACAGATAATCAATTCAGGGATATATTTTATCACATGATGAACATTCTTTATGCTTATACAAGCTTCTTCTACACAGAGGCAAAACTCTCCATACAGTAGTGCCTCTCAATGCAAGCCAGAGTAATCAATTGATGCAAGAAGTTTTGTGCATAAAATCCCTATCTAGTGCCTCCTCATCCAGTATTCCCATTAGCTTGCATAGGATTATGATGACTCTGGTTATTAAAGAACCAAAGACATCAAAAATATGGATGCTAAACTGAGTTCAGATCTATACAACCATATAAGCTAATGAGCTTAGCTTGAAAACATTATTGTGTTTTCATTTTGGACTCAAAGCTTTATAACTAGCTTAAAAAAAGTAAAAGATGGCTGCTGGAGGATTGCATTAGATCCTAAGATCTAGATAAAATGTTCTCAGATCCAAGGCTATGGTGATATTAGATGACTAGGCACTAGATACAGATTTTATGCACAACCCTTCCTGAATCTATTGATTACTCTGGCTTGCACTGAGTGGCTCTACTATATGGAGAGTTTGCCTCTGTGGATACATTTTATCTTGAAAAATACATTATTTTAGAAGCACTATAAGACATTTTAAATTCTGTATTCATTGTCCACTGGAGATTACATTTCCATGTAGCAACATGATTCAGTTAATGCTTGTAATCACCAAATCATCTTGTAAAAATCAAAAAGGTAAATAAAGTTTTTCATAATTACAATTGAAAGAAATAGCTTACAGTTTCAATATTGGAATAGCTTTATTTCACTAGTAAATTTGATGTTAATCATTTGTCCCCAAAAGTGACTTATTTTAGCTTTTAGAAATATTAAATATTTGATGCTACAAAGGTCTGACAACTAATTATTGAATTTTACCTTCACCTAACTTAATTTTTATTAGAACAGACTTGAAATAAATGCAATATCACTCTACCTGACGCAACTAAATGGAACTAGATAAAATTGTCTGCTATTGTTTTTTCTCTTAGACTTACTATTCTCTCATGTGATAATTTGTGTTTATCAGCAATCAAAAACAACAGCGCGACTGCCTTGCACTTGCAAACAGTTGCCCGGGTTGCGGGTTCGCGTCCCGGCCGATGCTATGACACTTTTAAAAAAAAAAACAAAGCCACATATGTGAAAAATATGTTGACCTGTGTATAGAAAATGTGATTGTTTTTCAATCAGTATTTGGTTGACGGCTCACTTAATAAATTAAATAATAAATAGAATAACTTAACTATAATTAATATTTTAATTTGCGAAGCGCAGATAGTTGAAAACTGAAATAAATTGAGATCCTGATGAATCTCACTGTACTCGTTAAAATACGTATATACGACAGCCAATCGCTATCAGACATTCTGATTGGCTGTCGTATATATACGTATTTTAACGAGTGCAGTGAGATTCAGCAGGATCTCAATTTATTTCAATTTTTAACTATAATTACTTTTTTTTTTTTTTGACTTTGAACAATATTTAAATTTAATCAAAGTTAAAGTTTAAAATTAAGTATTTTTTTTTTCAAAATTATCTTCAGCTAAACTAATTTTAAAAAAATTATTTTACAAATAAAAACAAAGTAATTTAATTATATGTAATTGTGAAAACTATTTATGAATTTTATCAACAATAAGATTCCATTGTACAGACAATTTTAAGTTTTCCATAAAAAATTCAATGTAAATTCTTTATTTCATAAAAAATGTTCATTTTACTAAATATTTTTCAAATACAAGTATAATGTATATAATTAATCTGGATAATTAATGGCGATTTGAACCCAGACTTCTAAGCTCCCTACAGTCATCCACTGTATACAATGTAACCAATGCACATGACTACATACATGTTAAAAAGATAAATGCTCTCCAATATACATATTCATGCTGACTCAGCATTCATCAGTTGGTCTGGATCACATGGGTATGATTATAATATTGGCACCACCAAGGGCTTTGAGCATTCCATCAGATTTTCACTGATATAGCTCACTGAAGAATTGAAGAGGAGAGAGGATCGAAGCCTAAAGTGTGCAGATTTGCTATCTTCATATAAACTGAGCATTGATTATATATATATATGTTTGGAAGATGATGATTTGGACCAACTGATGAGTGCTGGTTCAGCATGAAATGTGTATATTGGAATCATTTATCCTTTTTACATGTATGTGGTTGTGTGTATCTGTTATACTGGATAGAATGGATGAATGTAAGAAGCTTGAAATCTGAATTCAAATCCCCTTTAATTAAATATTTTTCAATATTTAAATCATCTTTACTCAATCTTAAATTTAACTGAAAATGTTATTAAATTCTTGGTAACCCATCAAAAGTGATTCATAATTTTTTGACTAACTATTAAGTATTAACAAAATTTTTTATACATTAGTGTTTATAAATGATTTTTTTATGTACATCATATACACTTTTTTAAATACTGTATATACCTGTTAACATTACAATGTTCATTTTATAATAATATGACAAATTATTTTAAGATAGCAATAATTTTAATATGCATTCTAACACAATCATTTTTATTTAAGTTTTTAAATTTAATATGTGATTTTATTTTCTTGAATTTTAAGGCCTTTTTCTATCTCTTAGATTAACTGCATAATTTTACTGTTCTATAATGCAATCTAATAATTAGTTCAAATAATGCTAACATTATAAGGTAATATTATATTTTTATTTGTAGGGAATATTGAAGAACCTAAGATTTTTGTTATTCAGGCAACTCCCCCTGTTTCCAATTATTCTGGAATTCAATGCTTAACATTAAAATACAGTTATGATCCACATGCAGAATTGCAAGATGTTCAGTTAGGTACAAATGATTACGCTTACATGGAAATTTTTCACCTGCACCAAAATCATCTTTCTTACAATGAAAATCATCCTCTAGTAGAACATCAGGCTGTAATTCAACATTTAACTCACTTTGATCACATCTGCTTTGATATGGCTAAGATTGAAACATATTCTTCTTTTAGATGGACTATAACTGATTCTTATGAACAAACAACTGCTGCAAATTACTCTTTGTCTCCAACGCATGGTATAGTAGTTTTTGTTATTATTATTATGTTTATTATTATTTTGTATTATCATCTGATTTATATATTAACTACTAGAAAAGGTCTTAAGTAGGCAAAAAATGTTTTAATAATATGATAATTAAATAGTTTACTAACCATGATAAAATCATTAAAATTTTAACAAAAATATCAAGGCTAGATCTGACTATAATTGCAATTCACTGCTAACTTTTATATATATATAATTTCCTGTTAGCTTAACCTCAGGCAATTTAAGATATGTCTATTACAAAATTATCATATTATATCTTCTTTAAAAAATGGTCTCTACTGAATGTTGACATTTACTATGGTTGAGTTTTTTTTTTTATGTCAACTCGGCTTTTTTTTTTGGGGGGGGGGGATTATTAATTATAATCATTCATTTAACTAAGCTGCAATCGACTGTCGCAAGATATTATTATGCTGAATTGCCTCAGTTCCACTTTAATTATCGGAGGTATCTCATTGACTCACATCCAATATGATTCTTTATTGAACTAAATTTAATTAATTTTTTTTTTTTAATGAGATAATTTTGCATTAAATGGTAAAAAAATTCCAAAGTGGTTTGTTTATTCTATTAATACAGAAAGTCTAGTTTATTTCAGTTCTTGTAGAATGGTCATCATCATGTTTCTCTTCGAAAATTATGTGTGTAAATTATCTACCTATCTATTTTTTCCACTTCTTTCAATATTTCATTTTTTTTATTGCAGTTCAGTAGAGATCTATGACATTTTTAAGCAGGGGTACTTTAAACTTGGAAACAAAACATAGCATTTCTAATTTTGCAACCACAAAACCAATCATTGTTAAAAGATCTGAACTGTCTGTGTGTGTATAATATATGCACGAATAGAAATAAAGTTCATTATTTAATCATATGAATAAAATATCTATTCTTATGCTACTCTAGAAAATCTATATATGTATCAGTTATACATTCAAATTATTAAACATCAGTTATGCTAATGGGAAATAATTATGTAAAAATTGACTATTATTAAAAAAAACCCTGCTCGAGATTATTCGTGTGTGTGTGTGGAAGTATAATAATTGCCAAGTATGGGTTGCATTTTGGGGATCCAAAGATTAGAATTGTAATGCATATATATAATTTTGTTACACCCGAACTGGTGCATGAAGAATTTTATTCATTTAAGATGCAATGTGATGGGTTATAAATATATTCTGCTCATGAGTAGAAATTAACACCAAACTTATTTATAAATTTTAAATTTTCTGATTGTATTTCTCTTTAATTCTTTTTTATTCTGCTATTTGACATTAAATAAATGTGTTTTGTTACTTCTAATTGTATTGAGTATATTTAAACTTGTCATGATACTAATACCCTCAGAATGTAGCCAGATCTATCGTATTTATTTCTTTTACTAACTGCTGTTTCACAAATAATATCTGGAGCAAATCGACCTTTATTTTTGATTTCAATTTTTTCATATAATGGCAATTGGGAAAATGTACTATATATATATGTTCAACACTCGTCTTGACAAATAGTTAAAATAATATCTCTTTTATTATTATGGTATATTTTTCTGTAATAAATATTTATATGTTAATTTATAAATGTTAATTACAAAGAGAAACAATATTTTATTGCACATCCTAAATGAAATAATAAAAATATATTCATATCACACACTCAAATAACTATTGACACTGCAGAAACCAGAAGGGGGCATCTTATTATAAAGGATCGTGGCTCTTGAAGGTACCTAAGCCAACTAGAGTTATCCCAATCTTATGATTTTAAAACACCTTAAGGATCTTCAGGATTAAAAAAACTTTAATCATGGCAAAGGTAATGTATTGTCATCTATTTGTTATTTAACTATGTTATATTCCAAAGCAATAGAATGGGGATTTATGTAATTGAGAAGAGGATGAACCTATATAAATATATCTTGTATATATTGTAACTTGTATGAAAATGCATGGAGAAATTGAGTTACTGTGGGTTTTATTTCCTTTGTGTTCTAAAGAAAATTAATTTCTAAAATATTTTGTTAATCTTACTCAGGGATTATAGAATAAGGTATAGCAAATGTTATACTTTTTTTTTTCTGAATGTTTTCTTTAAATCCCTAATTCAAACTGAAATTTATTGACAAGTATTGGTTGTACTTCAATGCCTTGTTAATGTGCATTATTTATATCTATACAATTTGTTGTTTTGCTATAGAAGTTTTGATAAAAGTTTATTGTATTTTAATAATTATCTACTTGCAATTTTAGTAATAGATACTGAATATCCATTCCTCTAAGTAATACATTCTGAAGTTATCTTTTAAACTTTTGATTTTGAACATTTTATCTCTAGGGAGTACATTTTGTTTTGTTTTTTGGAAATTTTGGCTAACCCTTTTAAACATTTTCTCTACCTATAATGTTTATTTCTTTATCTTATTTTTTATGTGCTATCCCCTCAAAAATGGTTGAATATGTTAACAGTTAGTTACTCTTCCTATCTAATGAGGCAATTCAAAGTTTGTAAAACTAATACATGAAATCTAATTTTCACCAATAGTGTTGGATGTCTCAAAATGTTACCTTTTTCTAAAACCACTTTTTACTAAATATTTTTTATATCAATATATTTAATATATTCGGGATTCGAACTCAGACTTTCACACGATCCACTACTCTCAGTGCCATCTCATATTGCTGACCCACCTGATCACACACGTGTTGAAAAGATAAATAATCACCAATATACATATTTCATGCTAAACCAGCAATCATCAGTTGGTCCAGATTACTATCCTCACACATATATACAATCAGTGCTCAGCTTTATATTAAGATAGCCAATCTTCATACTTTAATAGACAGGCTTCAAACTATTCCAACTCACAACTCTTCAGCCTTTCATTTCATTGAAAATCTGATGATGGAACGTTCAAAGCCCTTGTTAGTGTCAAGGTTTTGGGGGGTTAGTGTGCCAAGGTTCTGGACCAACTGATGATTGCTGTTTTAGCATGAAATATGTATATTGGTGATTATTTATCTTTTCAACATGTGTGTGATCAGGTGGGTCAGCAATATGAGATGGTACTGAGAGTAGTGGATCGTGTGAAAGTCTGAGTTCGAATCCCGAATATATTACATATATAAATGCAGGTTTAAGCCTGTACAATGTATTATATCAATATATTGAAATTTTTCAATTATATAATAACCTTTCCCATATGATTTACTTCTATAATAGAAGATTGTCCATGAGATGGGCAAATAATGAGAGAAAGTGTCTAATTTTCTGCATGGGTTGGTGTTTGCAATATGGTTGAGATAAAGAATTGTTTGGTAAAAAGCAAATAAATAAATAAATAAATTTGTATAATACTTTAATAGGAATTCCACGTATAAATCAAAAAAATATTTTGATTATTAGTATCTTTCTCACTCTTAAATAATTTGTTGATCTGCTTAAAATTCCATTTAATATTTTGAAGTTTTTCTATTCAAGTATATGACAGTAATCTTATAGAATAAAATAACAAATAACTGATGTTTCACTATGGTCTGTTACACATTTGGACTGACTTTTTTAAAACTTGCTTCATAGAGTTATTCTCATATATTTAAATAGGAATGTCTCTAATTAATTTTAAAACATTCAGAAGATATGCATAAAGAGTGAACATATCTTTTAAGATTTAAATTCCTATTAATTAAAATCCTTTTTAGCTATATACATATAGTTTCTTCCAAATCAAAACTGAAAGACACACACATATAGAAATATACACACAAATTAAATATATGAACGAAAGTCAGTGAAATCCAACTGTAATTTGTTTAAAAAATTATGAATTATTTTATATACCCCCCCCCCCTATACAAGCATAATTAATTACTGTTTATTGTTTAATATGATTAGATAAATTATGTATATATATATTGTACTTTCTATTTTTAGATAAAATGCTTACTGTCAACATTTCAGAAATTTCTTTTACACCAGAGTTTGCAAAAGTTAACGAACCCCTGTGTATAACGCTTTATTATACTTCTCATCAGAACATTTCTGTAGCTTTGGGAGAACTTCCTCCAGGTCAAAACCATTCCCTCTTATTATATAAGTACAGTTACGAATCTGGAAATAGCACCTTTTGCGAAGACAGCAAGTCAGAAATTTGTCATCGCATTGACCAAAATAAAACCCATGCCAATACGATTTGCTTTAAGTCTGTAAATAATTTGGATAGTTATCGTAACTTTATATGGAATGTTAATGAAAAATTTAACTATCAATTTGCCTTTGATGTATTTGGTAAGTTATGAAATAGTTATAAATAGAAGCAGTTTCAAGTGCTAGCTGAAATTCAAATATAAAGAATACAAATCAACACAACGCTAAATGATTTTCATTAATTGAAACTTTTTGCTTATCTCACAAGGAGGGTTGTTGGAATGATTTAGCAGTGTGGTTTATTTGTATTCCATATATTTATTTATTTTGCTATATTCAATTTATTTACAAGTATTACAATCACTCTTTGTCATCATAATTGTTCGTATCTTGAGATTAGCACTGATGATTAAAAATTGATTTTACAAATGAGTTTCTAAATAAAGACTCAATTAAATACATTTATAATCTTCTAAAAAGGAAAGGTAATATCTTTTTAGCTGAATATTACATGACACTTTTGATGTGGAGAAAGTTTTTATAGAAAATCTTGCCTTTGCTGCTAATTTTACATTTTAAACTATGCTGTGATAGTATCCAAGTATCCTGGCATGACTAAATCCATATCACATCTACATGAAAGATAATATTGAAAAGGGCTCCATAATTTCCTCGGACTGCTGGAAATCCTACAAAATGGATGAACTGTGAGCTGCTAGGTATGAACATTTTTGGGTCAACCAAAGCTATAATTTTGTTAACTCAAAAACCAGTATCCACATGCATAATGTAGAATGACTTTGAGATTCAGCCAAATGATAATATAAAAAACAATGAACTGTGCCTCAGCATCTCGATTAATATTTGGCTGAATTTATGTGGAGGTGATTACATAAACAAAAGGACACTTTCATTTCCATATATGGAGGACATAAACCCATCTCAATGATTATCATGTTTTTCATTCTCATAAATGTGCTCATCGTTATAAGTTAAATACATGTTTGTTTATTTATTTTTTAAATAAAATTTTTAGATTGCCATTTTGGTGTAAAGAAATCAATCAATTAAGTTTATTCAAAGATCCTGTGCAGGTATTATTTGACAAGATATCAAAACTAAAATAACTTTGCCAGATGATTATATCACAGCAGTGCTAATCCCAAAGTACCAAATTGTAATACTGTTATGTGCCTCTCCGTCAGTGTCTGTTTGAAGTATAAATTGGTTATAAGGAAAATTCTCTTAATTAATAGTATTTATAATACACTTCTATTTAAAACAATCTTTCAAATAAATATTCAAGTAATCTTAAGTTTTATCTAATTAGAAATTATTACATTTACATCATCTACAATATAAATGTTTAGTTTAATAAAGTTCATATATACCTAGACACATTGGGTGACCAATGAAAAAATGACTGGTGACTTTTTAACTCTCTGATCTGTATTTTATTCCAGTGCTGAATTAACTCATATGTTACATAATGACATAATTTAGCTATTCTCCACAAACACTTTATATTTCAATCATGAATTGTAATATGACAGGTGTCTGGATTTTGTGCCTTAATCCACAATGAAACAACATGCTAACATTAAATTTTGTTTACATCGGAAAAAACTGCTACTGAAATGTTTGAAATAATGTAATGCCATGAATTGCAAGAACTTTCCAATGGTTTGCAAAGTTTGTGAAGGCTGGTAAAGCATTGAAGACAGTCAACAATAAAAGTAGGAAACACATCATATTTCTTGTAGTAATTTATGCTTCAAACATGCTAGCATTTTAATATTTTTGTGGTTTGCTACTGATTACATCATTAACACACATGTGTTAACATGCTGCAGGAAGTTTAAAAGAAAAAAAAAACACAGGTTTTCTTATTGAAACAAATGTACATATTTTCTGCACTGATAATCTCTACCTTCTAATCTTTCATGTCTTTCTTATATATCACTATTTTATATTTTCAGAATTACTATTAATGTGTTCATCCATCTGTATTTCAAAAATATAGACCCTTTAAAAACAACATGATAATAGCTCAATATATATATTTCAACCAATCATGTTTAAAAATATAATTCAATGCCAAAGAAACTATCCAAATAATATTTCTATTTTTATAGATATAATTTATAGGTGACTATTTTGTAGCATATTCTATTTACAACAATAAGACTTCAATATATATGGTGTTTAGATACCTGTGTAAAACTTCATTAAAGTAAAAAAGAACATGGTTATTGGAAATGCATGTTAAGAGCCATTAGCATGATCTTTTTCCAGAGAGTATAGTCTTATAGTTTTATGTTTAAGCTAGAAAAGAGTGAATATAGAAGATTTGAACTCAGACTTTCACCCCTTCACTATCCACACTATCTCATACTACTGAGCACTGATCATATATATTTATGGGAGATAGTAGTCTGGACTAATTAATGAGTGCTGTTTTAGCATGAAATATGTATCTTGGTGATTATTTATCATTTCTGCATGTGTGTGGTCATGTGTATTAGTAGTATGAGATAGTGTGGATAGTGAAGGGGCTTCAAATGCTAAGTTCAAATCCCCTATATTTATATGCTTATAAGGCAATTTGTAATTTTCTTAAACTGAATGTTTGTTGTATTTGTATGTGGTCATGTGTATTAGTAGCTTGAGATGGAATAGAGGACACATATAGACTGAAAAATCCTAAGTTCAAATCCCTCTAACTATATATATATATATGTATATATATATATATGAGTGTGTGTTGCGTTTTTAAGCTATTACAATTACATGTAATTGATTTGGCCCTTAAACATTGAGGTTATTTTAGCAATTATCTAATTGAATGAACAAGTAGTAAGTTATTGCTCATAACAAAATATCATCCTTAATACTATTATCATTCCAATCAATAATTTGTCTCTTTGGTGATGAAAAGTAAATTCATTAGAAAAACCATATAGTTGCAAATATTACATTGTTATTGCCAAAAGCACTATTTACACTTTTATTGATTTAATCATATAGTAAATAATAAACCATTACTCAAACATGAGTATAGTCATTTCTACTCCAAAAGAAAAGAGAAAAAGGAGGGAAAATACTCTTAAAATGAGTTTCATGATGATTATACAAATCAACTTATGATTCACAAACACATCTACATATAGAACAGCCTCGTCCATTTTTCTGTTTGCTTGATAATTTACTATATCATTTGCAGAAAACTTTTCTTTCTGAAATACTTCAATACCCTGTCTAATTATTGTACCTCTTCAAAATTGACGTCTTATAGTGTAGGTGGGGTCTGTCTCTTTCACAAAAACCATGCTCCAAGTCATTATAAAACACTCTATCAGGAAGCCTCGAGTATTATATATATATATATATTTAAGTGTCATAGCATTGGCCGGGACGCGAACCCGCAACCCGGGCAACTGCCTGCAAGTGCAAGGCAGTCGCGCTGACCGATTGCCTCATGTAAATAGGCTATTTAATAATTATCATAAAAGTAATCTAACATAAAATTATTTGCTTTTGTGAGACATCATATGCTGATGAGTCTTGGTGTTTGTTGAAGAGATTTAAAATTAAGTAAAGTTTCATGTTATTTTTAGGTAGCTGAGCAATTCCAAAGGAAATTTGAATGTTTTTTTTCAATTAATCATATTATCTGACCACCAAATTATTGGTTCATAAATGTATATCTAGCTATTGTTATTTAGAGAGTATAATAAAATAATATATCAAATTTGTCACCGAGCCGCAGTTGCTCTGGTTAGTATCTTTTTTCACTGCTTCTTTGTATAGAAATGGTGTATCATTTTTCTGTGGGATGGATATTTAAAACTGTTTGTTTTATTTCACACACACACACTTATATATATATATACATACACACACTAGTTGTACCCATGGCTTTCTTCACATTAGTAGAATAAAAGAATTAATGCAATATATAGCTGTTTCCATGGCTTATATGTTTACATATATGTTTTATATTGAATCTTATACTTGAGTTATCAACATGAGTATTACAAAAAATATGTTTTATAATCAGTTATACTACTGAATTTTATCAACTTTTAGGATTTTAGTTTAAATATATTTCTCACATGATAAACTGATTTTTAAAATGGCCATAAAATTTTAACATTGTGATATTCATGCTCCACTTGCAAAGGAGAAATTAAATACATGATACAAACAAACTTAATTAAAAATATACTTACAAAATCAAAATTTAGCCTGTTTTACCAAAAATTATAATTCTCACTATTTTTGTAGGAGGTAGGTCACAACATATTTTGCTCCCATTAAAAAATATATATATATATCAATAATCTTTTAGTCAGTGCTGCCCTCTTTTTACATTTTTATAAAATCTGTAGAAAATAATTATGATTTCCATGCATTTTTATATTGTAAACTACTGAAGTTTTTAAAACAATTAACTATCCTAAAGCAAAAATTCATAGCCTAAGTAATTCTCCAAATATATATATATATATATATATATGCAAGATTCATCAAAATTGGTGCAATATTTGTTGAATTATCAAGTAACAAATAAACAAACTTTTCAAATTTATAAAAATATAATGATAGGATTCTAAGTATTATTAATAAATAATTGAACTGCCCAGGAATTGCTGTATTCAATAACTTATAAAATGATCTCATAATGTGATCCATGATTTATATGAAAGATGTCTTTAAGTGCCACAACCAGATGCAGTTAGAGGGCAGTTCAGTTTTTATTAATGATACTTGAAAACCATTTTTTTTTAAATTTATATATATATACACAAAACATTGGAATTAACTTCAAAATTGTCAAAAGTCTAATATATACATAAATAAATAAAAACTATATCCATTTTATGACATGGCTGCAATCTTAAGTACTCGGAATGGGATAGCTATGTTATATACTGACAACAGGTTTTATTTATTTATTTATTGGTATTTTAGAAATTGTATAGTAATTTCAGTGTTTTATTTTATTATATATTATTTTAATTTGATTTTATATATACATATGTTAGATAATGATTATTTCGTGTAGAGAATACCCAAATCAGAATTTTTCATTTGTGTTTGCAAGATTGTTTAATTTAAGAGTCCATTATGGCGCATATATATATAGAATTTATATGAATTCTACTGTATTTTAATATATATTTTAATAGCAAGAATGGAAATCCATTCTTACTAATGGTCCATTGAATATATATGGACACTTAAAGATTGCAACTTGACTACAGAGTATGAAATATTGTTACAATGAAGTTTAAATAAACCTCTTAGCATTAATAATAAACCTCTTTAAACATGAAATAAACATGTCACTGTAATGCAGACTAATAAATAATCAATTATAACATTACAAACTGCAATACTTTTAAATTGCTCATGTATTATTTAAATAATAAGTGAAATAATGCTTAAAGCTATTTGGGATAATTAGTAACCATTAGAAACCACCAGTAACCACATAAACATTCACAATAAGAATAGTAATCAATATTTCTCACTGCTGTCAAGGCAACCTTCTCACCTTTTAATAGCAAGAATGGAAATCCACTCTTATTAATGGTCCATTGAATATATATGGACACTTAAAGATTGCAACTTGACTACAGAGTATGAAAACATATATGTATAAAAGACATTTTGCGGGTTCGTCCATGTTAAAAAATTTAAATATTAATATACCAATGTTCCAACTTGATCACACAAGTCATCTACTGGGTGATAAAAGTAGAAAGACGGTTGTAGAGGCGTTACAAACACTGATTTAAAAAAAAAACATTAAGTTCCACCAATAGCAAAAATGTTAAATTAAGAATGTTTTTTAAGAGTGTTTGTAGCATCTCTACAACCATCTTCCTATCTTTTATCACCCAGTAGATGACTTGTATGATCAAGTTGAAACATCAGTATATTAACATTTAAATTTTTTAACATGGATGAACCCACAAAATATGTCTTTTATATATATATTATAAAGATAGACTTTCAATTTGTATGCAATCATTAAATTAAATTCATTACTCTCAAGTTTACAATATTGATATTATAACTTGATGCACTACATTTGTCTAGTATTCAAAAGCTATTAGTTTATATTTCTGTTGATACTTATTGTTACTTTATGCTGTTTAATTTAACTTATATGATTATTTATTATTAGTTTACAAGGTTATTAAAACAATTAGCAATTAACTCTACTGCAAGCCTCTTTGAATGAGGCTGCAAAATTTAGATTTCATATTCATTAGAAGTACACTTTGCTTTAAATGTTCTTCCACATAAGATTCAGGGGGAAAAAAATGAAAATTATTCATTTTTGTTCATTTCATTTAGGATTTTGAGTCTGGATCGTATTGCATTAAATTTGACCAATATTCAGATCAGAGTTTATATCTGTTTATATTATTTGTGTATTATTTAATGTTATTTAATTTAATTTTAGATTCACACATACACTATATATATATGGTTTATATATATATATATATATATATATATATATGTGTGGTTTGCTTTACAGATGATGCAATGACGAATCCTAATTTAACTATAACTTCAAGACAGTCTTCGTATTCCCTAGATGACAAATTTCAAGCTCAATGTTCATTTGAAGGCTTATCTGCTAATCCCAGACTTTCATGGTACATCAATAATGATCAACTGGTAGACAGTGATGTGTATTATAATCATTCTAACTTTAATCCCAACAACTCTGATTGGACATTCAGTGGCTATAGTGAATTGACATATATTATTCCTGAAGAAAAAGTAAACCAAGATCAAAATTTGTTACTAACTTGTGAAGTAGAGACAGGTTATGAAAGTAACCTACAGAATGATGCACCTGAAGATGGTTATAAAAGATACAAGACTAATTATATTATTCCTATCACAGGTAAATTTTTTTAAAATTTTAATTAATGCTAATTATAATAATATTACAGTCTCGATTCTAAGAACAAATTATATCATTAATCTGTTTATGAAGGTAAATTTCAAATTTTCATAACTATTGAAATGCTTAAAAATATGTAAAAATGATTTTAATAGACATTCACAGTTGTCGTTTAGCTCAGTGGATTTTATTTTGTTTAAGAAACTATCGTTCACATTTATCTATTAACTGCATGTTTAAATTATTCAACCAAGATTGACCAATTGTTGTCGTTTGATAAAATAATAATGTTATAGAAAACCAGCTGCATAAAGATCCACCATTCTTATTAAATTGTCTCAACAGATGCCTAAAAAACTGTCAATTTCCTTTTATCTTTCGACAATGATCATAATAAACTTTTACTGTGTAATAAGTTCCACAACTGATTTTGGTGCTCAAACATCTTATAAACTCTGGAGCAATAAAGCCTTTTATCTGACTGTATAATTTATAGATATTGTGTAATTATTATGCTCATTCTTTTGATATTTCTAATGAAGTAAATAAATAAAATGTACTCTTTATATAAGCATTCTAAAAATTTTGCCTATAATTTTGTATAGATTTTAAACAGCAGTATAGATATATTAAACTATGTCTAAAAAATCCAGTCTAGCTCTAGCCACAAAATTACAATTTTCCATTTTTTATTACTAGTATATATATATACCCATTATTATCTTATTTCTAAATAACATTGTTGATTAAATATACTTGTTAACTGTTAAATGCAAATTTCCAATAAAATTCTTATGCAAGACACTTTAATAATCTACAAATACGTAATGTGCATTATAAAAGCACTAAGGTAAACTCAGGAATACCTTTGATAGCATATACTTACTCTATTCTTTTGGAACCAGTACAGATAAAATAAAATCAAAATTTCATACTTATAAGTGGGTATTGTCATAGCTTACTATTCAATACATTATTGTTTAATGTGTGTACATTGTTGTTATAGTAGGCTACTATAATTCTGACAAACAAAAATCATTTAATGAATGGAGTTTAGAAGAACATTTATCTAACACAATAACATTAATTGAAATACAGAATTGTATTCCTTTAAAAATAAAGAAAAATATATTCTTTAATTATATCTATATAAGTATAAAATTACTTACAAAATATGAATTTAATTAGAGCCGATTTAAACACAGACTTTCAAGCTGTTTTTAGCTATCTACTCCATCTTATATAACTGATGCACATGATGACATACATGGGCAAAAGGTAAATAATCTCCAATATACATATTTAATGCTGAAACAGCATTTATCAATTAGTCAAGCTCATCATTTACCAAACATATAATCAGTGCTCAGTTTATATTAAAATAGCAAATCCTTAAGCTTTAATGGACAGGCTTCAATCTTCTCCACCCTTCCAACTCTTCAGCCATCCATATTATTGAAAATCTGATGATAGAATGCTCAAAGCCCTTGTTGATGCCAATATTGTTGTCATACCCATGTTGACTTATAAGTAACTCTGACAAACCCAATTCAACATGTTGCATAAAATCTTCACTTCCATCACTTATAATTTTATATATAGAGAGAGTAGATAAATAAGTATTAATACACTTTCAGAATATTTATTTTTACTACAGATACTCTGGTTCTGGGATATCTTTAAACAAGTTTTATTTTTTATAAGGTTGGTATCCTAGAAAATATTTTAGTTCTTTATTAACAGATTTGCATCTGGGATTTTCAGTGAACTGTCATTTGGTTATATTTCCATTATATAAAATTGTCACTTTTGATTTTATATATAGATAGATTTTATTGTTGTCCTGACCAGATAAATAAAAATAGATTTTTCTTTTTAAAAACTATATAATACCTTTAAAACTGCTGAAGATTTCTGCACATTCATTTATTTTATAATATAAAATATTTATTAACATCCATATTTTAAACATTATGTATTCTTAGACTTCATAAATGATGAAAATCACTATAACAAGAGATACTAAATTTTAATATAAAATATTATTTAAAAAGTGAGATGTACTAATATATGTCAATACATAAAAATAAGCGGATAATGTTGCTTCATGCTGTAATATACAGATCTTTTTACATTATTCAGATATTAATATGACTACAATTACTTGTGAGTTCATTCTTTCAATAAATAAATTCTTGTTTTAATAACAATTAATTATAAGTATTCTAGTCAATTAACAAAATAACTGATTATGCATAAAATGCATAGTTGTAGATGATAACAGATGGACAATTGGAATTTTAAACTGGATTCCAAGAGATTGTAAAAGACCCAGAAAGAGACCACATGTGAGATGGGTGGATGAAATAATAAAGTGTGCAGGTGCAGAGGGTGATGTGGAAAAGAGAAGCTAAAGATAGGAAAAGATGGATTGAACTTGGAGAGACCTTAATCCTGCAGTGGATTGATAATGAATGTTGATGATGATGATAATGAGTATATTCCAGATTTTATATTATAGCTGAAAGAAAACAATGGGTTTTATATCTCAATAACTATTAACAAAATCTAAGTATTGTTATTTCAGCTGACATGTACTAGTAACAATTCACAAAATAAATTGAGATAATCACATTATAAATATAAAATATTAAACTGTAATGGATTTGATATGTAGCTATAAATTATTTTTAAAGATTAAATAAATATATATTTTCCTCACACATTTTTTACCACACATAAAAATTTTGATTTTTTTTAAATATATGTAAACAAATAACTTATGTCATTAAATTAAATCTGCAAATCCTTTTGGTATTGTTTTTATAATTATCAAACTTTTTTTTCTTATGTCCCAACTGAAAACACAAACATATTGGTTATTCAAATAAGTATATTGGGAGATTTATTTCATTGCTTATAAGTTTGTATTTTAGAGTGATTTCAGAGATTTCTTTGTGTTGCCTTAGGCATTTTAATTTTATATCAATTTCAGTGATTTTGGTTAGAAATTTATTACTTGCATGCTTCTTGAGGGTTCTTAATGGGTACTGCAGCATTGCCTAGTGGCACAGTATGGATAACCTACCAGTATCAAAAAATACAAATCAAGTATAAAAAATGAGCACCATATAGCTATTTGAGTTGGATAGCTGGGTTTGAAGATATATAGATGTCTGAAAATTTCAGATTTTCCACTCAGTAGATAACTTTTAGATAAGTGCTTTGCTTTGGATTGGTATTTTTAGATCTAGTGTCTGAACCTATCCTGGCGCCTCTCTGAGGAGTGCCAAAGCATGAAACCATGGTCAGGGGTTGGAGGGGGTTCCTGACAAAGATATTTTAAGTGCTGGCTCTGGTTAAGCATTTATCACAAAGCTTGTTGAGGAATTTGCAATCCTCATTTTTTATAACTTACAAGCTTAAGAGATAGGGTCATGTGATCTATGACTCTTATTTTGACTATTTAACAATCAAATATATTTTGTTTTTAAATATTAATTGTATATTAATTTTTTATAGATGCAGAAAATAATAATCATACTGAAATAGTATCAGCTATAGTTACACCTCCAGTATATGTTGATGAAAAACCTGCTTGCCTCTTTGTCAATTACACAACTGAAACTGAAATTATAAGCATCTCTTTAGTCCAAAGTCACAATGGTATAGATAAAGTTGCATATTTATATGAAGATGGAAGAACATCCTTTCCCGACCAAGTAAACTTTACAAAACGTATTGACAAGAATAAGACAAATGGTAATCACATTTGCTTATCAAAAGTGGAAAGGATTGATGATGGTACTTATCAGTGGGTGGTGACAGATAAAGAAAAAAACTACCTGAAATATAGCTTTGATTTAGAAACCTATGGTAAGTAAATATAAAACAGGCAAAACTCACTATATATATTGCCTGTTTTAACAACAGTTATACACAAGCATAAGAGGTGGTAGTCATGTGGTGTAAGTAAATATAAGCAGTAAATAGTTCAGTTATAACTTAAAAATCAATATGTCATACTAAATTATTTTAGAAGAGTTTGTATACATTGTTATTAATTGTTAATTATTAGACTGAAAATAATTTAAATGAAATATAAATCATTTATTAATTGAATACAATCTTGACTAATTCTTTTTACAAATATGCATTTATGCGTTTGTCATTTAAAAATAATTTAAAGACCCTCATAGTATGATCCTCATTAGCAAGCCAGCTGACAAAATAGTTTCTCAAATTCATAAGTTTATGTGTTATATCTTATTTTTCGATGTAACATTTTGTTTTGAATGGTGGTGACAAATTTTTCTTTTACATAGCAATTAAGCAGATAGGTAGGTCGAAAGGTAGGTAACTAGGTAGATAGGCAAATAAGTAGATAAGATGGAGATATAGATATGTATGTAGATAGACTGGTACAAAAATAAGTTTGTAGATAATCAGGTGGATGGATGGATGGATAGGTAGATAGCTAAGTAGGTAGGTAGACAAATTGATAAGGAAATCATTAGTTAGGTAGATAAACAGATAGGTATTTACACAATTGATAAATAGATCAATAGATAGATAATTATATAGATAGGTAGCTAGAGAAGCAGATAAATAGATGGACAAGTAAACAATAGATGGGAAGGTAGATAGATAAGTAGATAGACAAATAAATAGGTAAGTAGATGTATGAAGGGACAGAGACAACTAATAGATGGATACATAGATAGATTAATTGACTAATTGATCAAATGGTGACCTGATAGAGAAATTGATTGGTTGATTGTTGATGGATAAATGAATTATTGAATGAACACATAATACTTTTTATTTAATAGTAATTCTATGTACACGATTTTTTTTCAGAACTTCCACAAACCTTGGAGATAGAAATATCACCAGAAAAAAACAGTTATCATGCTGATGACTTAATTACTGTATCCTGTGTAGCCATATCTGTTAGGCCTGAAGCTGCAATTACATTTAATGTAGATGGTGAAGCAGTGCCATCTAATGAAACAATGAATTCTTCCTATGTTCAACCAAATGGTACAAACTATGTATCAATATTTGTACTTCCCTTGACACAAAAAATGTTAAAAAACAATAAAACTGATATAGAATGTCAAGTAACTGTGGGAGAGAATTACCATAATTCCACTAATAGACTGATTTTCTTTCAACACCAAGGTATGTAAGGCTTATTTTTGCAATAAAACTAATGCTACTTTATTGAAATATATTGTGTGTGTGTATATATATATATATATATATATATCCTTTAATGTAAAAAATGAGATTGCCATGGCAACATATTGAGATTGTTCTTTGTTATTGATATTGTTATTTATTATTTAAATGTTTACTGCTTTCAGTGAATTTACATTTTTATAAACCTATTTAGCCATGAGCATTATTAGCGTTATTATCTAAGCAATTCATAGTTTCAGTGCAGGTTTTAAGTTGTAATTAACAATTTTTTAGTCTGATTTCAAGGAAATTATATTTGCCTGTTCAATGAGGTTTATTTAAACTTCTTTGAGTTAATAATCTCTCTCTTTAGTCAAATTGCAATCTTTAGTGTCTATAAAAACATTAGTTTGTAGATAAATATGAGTAGCTTCCTTTATTGTAAAAAGGAGGTTGTCGTGACAATAGATTGATATTACTGATATCGGGACTGTTTAGGTGTAGCTACTTATATGATATATATCACATAAGTCACAATCATCCTTTATGTAATTCATTGAAAGATGAAGACTTCTATCAATTCTCCAAAATCAAATATTGAGATGCAGACATGACTCAGCAACCTAACCAATTGTCAAATGGTGACATGTTTAATTTTTTCTCTAATATTTCTTCATAGGTAAGAAAATCTACATAATCACTTATTAAATATTAATTGGATAGATAGTTAAATTGTTTATGGGTAACTACCTGAAGAAATAAAACATTCAACAAAATGTATATATCATCCAATCAAGATTCAGGTCTTGGGTCAGAACATTGCAGGATGATTTGCTGCATTATCACACTCTTTACACTGAGTGTATATATATATATAATAAATCTAATGGTAATAAACTATTCTTTAAATCTGCATAAGTACTTTCAGTTAGTTTTGTAAATCTGCCTCAACTGCCATTAAATTTAAAAAAAAAGAAAAAAGCAGAAGCATACTATTTATAAAAATTGCCTCTTTAATTTTTCTATTATTATGTTTTCTCTCTTTATTAAGAATTTTCACACTTTTAAATCACCATTATCCTTTACTTTAAAATTCATTTTGAAAGTGTGAAAATTCTTTATGAAGAGAGAAACCATAATAAAAGAAAAATTAAAGAGGCATTTTTTTATAAATAGGAATAAAATGCATTTAATAAATAGACAACCTGCTAACACTAAAATACAGGATTCATGCTTTGGTTTTTTTTTTTAATTTAATGGCAGTTGAGGCAGGTTTAAAAAATTAAGGGAAAGTACTTCACAGATTTAAGGACTGGTTTTAATAGTTTATTACCGTTAAATTTATTATTTTTATTATAATTACAAATTTTGTTTTAATTAATGGACATTTTATTTATATTTGTGTAATAAATTAAGTTTGATGTCTGTATTCTTTCCAAAACATATGTAATATTCAAATTTATATATATATATTAATATTAAATGCAGTAATATTCATATAATTTAACTTATTTTATAAGAATATTACTATATTTAATATATATATATATAAATTTGAATACTACATACATATATATAAAACCAAAAAAAGACTTACAAATCCAAGAAATAAATTATTTCTTGGATTTATATCTTTTTTTTTTTTTGGGGGGGGGGTATATGTATTTCCTTTGGTTAGTTTCTTATATATATATATATATAGTACCAAATATGATGTGGTTTGTATTTTGAAATTAACATTGTTTATCTAACCAGAAATTGAGCTGAAAGCAGTAAGCAATGATAAGCCTCATAGGATCAATGTATTAATAATAAACTTTATGTTATTAGCTGCAGTGAAACAAGAATTGTTACCATCAACAATCTATAAACAAAAAACAATCTAAATATTGTTACTTGGCACTTTATTGTGACAAATCTAATTATATACTTCAAAGCAGAAAAGTTTTTTTTTATATGTCACTCATGTTTTAGATTAGAGGTATTCAACATGTAGCACGTGGATTAGATATGGGACACTGTGAGCTTCTGATTATAAGATTTTATAAAAAGTAAGCTTAGACTATGTAAAGGACTACTAAATAAAAAAAACAATTTTGATTAATGCTTAAAAAATACAATTTAGTTCAATGAGGTAAACTAAAAAAATGTTACCATTCTTTCTAAAATTGCACTTTCAACTCTCAACTAATCTTAGGATGGTTAATCTAAAGAGAATCCATAATAGTTTAAATTTTCATTTTGTAAGCTTTGTACTTTTGTTCTTTAAGAAAATAATTTCGGTCCATGAAATAAAAGGTCTCATTGGATGCAGCATATTGATAGATGATTGGGATAAACTGTATAAAAAGTGGGAAATTTTTAAAGGTAAATAAAAATTTGATGATTTTTTATTTAAGTTTTTATAGCACATTTGGGAAATATGAGGACATCATAAAACTAGTGAAATAGTTATTATTAAAATATGATAGGAAATAACAAAAAAATTACCACAACTTAAGAATAATTTGATAATGAAAAGTAAAAAGTAGATAAATTTATTGAGATATGGATGAATTTTGTAGGAAGGTATGTTTAATTTGATAAATATATTTTTAGACATATAGCTTGGAAAAACAAAGTATAGCTTTATATTAAGATGGGAGAAAAAATATTAACTGTTTGTTTTGAACTGTATAAATAACTCTAGGCTAAAAAAATTCATGATTTTATGATTTTTTTTGTTTAGGTCTTTATAACTAATTAGAGAATTTGAGTAGATGATAGTGTTACTAACAAAAAATAAGAAAAAGAAATGAACTCTAGCTAGAAAAATTGTTGGCTATTAAAAAATGAGAAATAATTGAGTTTAATTGTGGAATTTTAGACTTTTGATGGAATGGGAATTCTGACTTTATGTAGGCACCATATAATATCACATACATTCATATGTTTGACAATGAAACAAAATGGTTTTTGATTAATCTACTTATTTTAATACTGCATAATAGATGTCTGGTTTTATTTCTTTATAAGATAGCAAGAATTCGGTTAAATTTGAAGTGTAAATAATCCATAAATGTCAGATTGTTGTACATCACTGAATGTACACAGGGAGCAGCAGTTTTCACAACAAAATCAAAAACTACATGATCCCCATTTTGCCACTGCTTTATAGGAACAACATTATATATTTTACTCCACCACTGCCATCTTTTGTAGGCTTGAAATCTGTCTTTTTTCAGATTAGTTTCTGTATTACAGACATCAAAAATAATTATTCAAGATTACAACATAGATAGGTGGCAATAGTGGAATAAAAAAAAAATCGAGACTTCACCTGTAAAGTATTGTATAAAATGATAAATGTATCAACAAACTCTATAGTTACTGAAGTGATATCAGAACTATATAATTATGCAAGAAAATGCCATACTGATATATTGATAATAAAAATAGAATTAAAAAATACTGTAAGTTGGGATGAAAATTAGTATCAGAAAATAGTTGGGAATATAAAATAACGGATATTGATATAATAAACACTATTAACTAGTATTTTTGATTATTTTAGTTGATAATAGATAGCAGCAGTGAAATGGAACAAGAATTTATTTCTCTAAAGCTTTCAAAATAGCTATCTATTTATCAAGTATGACAGATATAGTTTCACTTTGTAGAGCTGTCATGAATTCTGGGCTATTGTAATCTTTACCATAGGATAGTCTACACCAGGTGTTGGTAACCTTTTAATGGCGTAATGTTGAAATCTGTTACAATGTTGTTCCACTTGCCCACATGATTCTACCAATTTTATATATAATATAAATATTGGTTGGGTTATAATGAGCTTCACAAGTATATTTTATATACTTTTGAAGCCCATTATAACCGGATCTTATATTATTGATCACTAAATATTTTAAAATGCATAGGATGATATGTAAAAAGTATGATTTGTTAAATTATATTGCATTCCAAAGACAGGCTTAAAATTTCCTTTGACATGGAGAAAATTCACTCTGCTGGTGCTTAAAAGATATTTTATTGTTTATAAAATTGCTGATTAATGTATAGTAATTCAGAATAGGCAAAACGTCTTATTAATGAACTCTTAATAAAATAAAATAAGTATTTTTTTTAGCATTCATCAAAACTCGTTTTTATAATATAAAAAAATCCAACTCGAAATTCGAAGTTTTTCATATATTCTTGTTTTCTTTAAAACCATATACCAATGATGGCGAACCATTTGCATGTGTGTACCATTTATTAAATGAATGGTGTGCCATACAATAAATCAAAATATAAACAACTTAATTATTGCAATTTTTTAAAAGTTTATAAAATAAAATAATAATAATTAAACAAAATTTCCAATCAACTAAATACAAATGAACGATATTTATTTAGAAGAGTACAAGTTGAATAAAATGTAATAGTAAAAAAAATAATAATAATTAAAACAAAATTTTGGAAATAAACATATAAAATCAACATAAATAGATATTATTTAATGAGATTTTTGCTGTTGTACAACGGTTGCTAAATATTTTATATCTGTTTCATATTTTGTCATTTTTAATTAAGTACATGCTGAACTAGATTCATCTGTCATTCTATTTCTCGAACTGTCTTTAATTAAATTTGTTTCTGAAAACAATAAATCACATGCATATGTAAATGAAAAATTGATAATATAGCGGTCACCAATCTTTTAAAACAAATGTTTCAGGAATAGCATTTCAGGCAGTCATTAGTTCCTCTTCAGCATTCTTTTTACATATATCCAATAATCGATCATTTTCCATTGTTTCTAACTCATTCCTCAAGTCAACAAATTTCTGTTTCCACATAGAACTGGATGGAAAATTGACTGATTGCACTTCCATATCTTTCAAATTAAGCTACTTAAACATTTCTAACTTGAGACTATTCATTGATATTATGTCTGGGTATAAAATAAATTTTGATATTTCTGAAAATTGTCTGAACTGTGTAAATCTTTTTTTTAAAAATCATTAATTATTGATTGAATAACAGCAGGAAAGTCTTGCTTCAATTTTACTTAATCTGGTTTCTCATGAGGTTCTAAATCTGATAACTTTTTTAGATTTGGAAAATATTTGAAGGTGTAAGAAATAAGATTAAGGTTGAAATTTTGAAATTTCACTTCAAATGCTTTGATCAAATCAAACATGATAACAATTGTCTTATTATATCCTTGCAGGTTCACATTTAATTCATTTAGTTGTGAGCTTATATTAATAAAAAACATTAATTTTGAAATCAATTCAACATCCATTAATTCATTATATTTTGCAATGATTTTCTCATTATGTAAAAATAATCTAATTTTTTTTAAACACTCGAGGAATCTTTGAAGAACTTTTCCTCAACTTAACCATCATTGTTATAGATAAGTAAACCATAGTATACAGAGTTTACCTCACTCAATGTGTAGATATAAAATTGATTAACTTAGTCACAATGTTCATAACATCATCCAATGGCTTAAAGCTGGTCTTCTTGAATAAAACCTGCTGATGTATAATGCAATGAAAACCTAAAATTGAATGTCCAATACCGTTGGTAAATAAACTGAGAAAACTATTTTCTTTATCTGTTGTGAACACCATCTGTAGTTACTGATACAATTTTGTCAATATCTATGTTGCAAATATCTATTCCTTTTGTTGTTGTTAATAATGAAGTTAAACTGATCAATTCTTTTTTGATATTATTCCCAACACAATAGCAAATAAAAATAGGAAAATTGTTATGTCTGCATTTTCATCAAGGCAGAAAGAAATTAAACTAGAAGATTTTAAATCTTTTTTTGTTAGAAAGTTATGTTGTTAGCCATTTGCAGGATTCTTTCTTAAACTGTATTTCTAGTTAATGATAAATCTTTTATGCTCTGAAAAATTTTTGCTTTGTTTTCAAAATCTTCAAAAAAGAACTGGTGCACATATCATCCAAGCTTCTTTCATATATTCTCCATTATTAAAAGTTTCTTGTGTTGGCAATTACATTTGAAAGGAAAAAACTAGCAGCAGTTATATCTAAATGATTTTCGATAAATTTCATTATAGATGTTGATTGAATATTTATATTTTTAAATACTTGGGCAATATATTTTTTTTGTTTAGCTTTACTTTTTTCACAGAGCGATTTATGATTGGTCTCATAATGCTGTTTCTCAATATAACTGTTCTAGAATATAAAACACATACTACCCTGGTGCCTCTGTTAATCATTCCATAGTCACCAGTCTATCAATTTTGAAATTCTCTGCTTGATATATTTGTTTGTTTGTTTTTTAAATTTCATTAGACATATTAATATAATGGTAACGAATTTATTTAAAAGTAAATTTAAATGAGCTTTAATAATTTTATAAATCAAAGATTTATTATTTCACTTTTACAGCAAAACTTCAAGCTAAAAAAAACATCATTTGATAGCATTGATTATGTATTTTGTTCCTTGGTTCACGAGTTTGATTGTATTTAATAAATGAATGATGTCAACACATTTAGGTGGAAAAAGATTAGAACAGAAAACCATTTACTTTTACTTTAGATGTGAAAAAACATACTTCAAAGAGTTATAAAATATTTTACTTAGTTTACTTTTTAGTTTTATAGGAATCATTTGATAGATTTATAGAAGATAATACCACAGTATATGGGTTCCACTTTATTTAATTTAAAATATCATAATTTATTGCTTCTAATCAGAGTTCAATTGTAAATTTAATTCTAATATAATATTATATTTATTTATTTAATGTTTAGTTTACCCGATCCACTACTCTCTGTGCCATCTCATATTGCTGACCCATATATTACATATATAAATGCAGGCTTAAGCCTGTACAATAATATTTCTTTAGTTTACCATAAATTTTTATTAGTACAGATTTTAGCAACAAAAAAAATATTAAAGAAAATTATGATATATAAATAGTTCGCATTTCAATAAAAAATTCTAATATGCCATCATTGCCATAGACTATTGGAATTCTTCTCTATGAGAAATTTGTTTTAATTACACAATAAACCTTTAAAAGAAAAAAGAAACAATGATTTTTTTTAACTTCTTTGAACGATATTATCAAGTCTCATATATTTGCAGACTTCATTAACCCGACTATCACTAACTATAAACTTTTTTTTTCAAGTAAAAGTGTCAAAACTTAAAATGTATTATTATATAATTATGAATAGAAATTTTTTAAATGAATTAATGGATATAATATTCTGCATGAATATAAATTCACTCTAAACATGCAGTTGCATACAAAAGTATAAAAATCAATTTTCCATTAAATAATCCAGGTTAAATTAATCCTCCCCGGGAAAAATTATATTTCCATTTCATTTAGTTCTTAGCTTCATTAAAAATAACCAAAATCAAGGGTATGTTTATTGTACAAATAATTAATATATTAAACTGAATCGTGGTTGCAATTTACATGTGAGTTGCACATGCAAAATATAGATGAGGTGCAAACACGTGCGCTGTAATTAAAATATATTTGTTTACTATTTCAATTCAGAGTGCCATTGATAGTCATTCAGCATGCCATGCTTGGTACGATTGCCCATCCCTGGTCTACACTATTTAAAAATGTGGATCAACTTGGCATTGACACTATTCATAATTCATAATCTGACAATACATCTGAAAAATAATATATTTTCTTCTATCTTTAGATAATTTACATAGTAGTAAATGTTTAAGTGAAAATATATTTTAAAGCAACCAATAAATATGTTCATTGACAAAGTGTATGCTTTCAGCATAATTCTATATCTATGTTAAATTAACTGTATTCCATTTTATGTTCCACTTTTAACTTTGCTGGCTTTGAATTAATGTATATTATTAATAATCTTAATGTATACTAGAAATTGATATGTATCATTTGATAATACACAAGGAGAGTGAATAAAATAATATTTTGAAAAATAACGTCATTTATAAATTTGAAAAGTTTAAGATAAAAGAGAACAGAAAACAATTAGGTGAGAAAGGATGGAGTTTGTGTCAAGTATAAAATATTTTTTAGAATAAAGTTTAAATGAATGAACAAAAAAAAAGTGGGAAGTGAGAACCATATATTGCATACTGAAGGAATGAAACTGTTGTGAATTTGAAAAGAATGCTTTTGGAATTATGTCTTGCTTGTGCCTGGCATTATGCACAACAAATGTAGACATAAGAAATGTGAAGATATAAAAGATGTAAATAAATGAGCAAAGGGATCTCAGAGAATTATGTTATCCAAATTAATGATTTCAGAATACTAAGAGCAAGCAGTAAAAATTAGAGCAATACAAACTTGCCATGTTATATGCAAAGGTTTTTGAAAAATTAATTGTAAGTTTGTTGCCTAGAAGTAAGTGTGTTGAGGTTACAAGACATTAAATCACATTTAACAATATGTAACACTTAATACCATGTGTGACAGTTTGTTACTGATTTTCACTGCAAGAATGTAATTCATTGTATGGTCTAGTTTTAGAATATAGTCAGGCAAAGTGATGAATCTTTTACTACCCATCTATCAACTTGAGTATTGCGCTAAAAGCAATCCATCTTTTACACATATGCTATTGTTAGTTATTAGATTACGAGGTTCAGATTGACTATCTATTTTTATTAATGGTTTAATGCACAGAAAAATTCACATTATAGTTTTTAATGCAATACAATTTTTTTCATTGTAGATATAAACAACTGAATTGAAATTCATTTTCAATATATTTATCTTAATATTTTATACTATAAATGATCAACAATGAAATTTTAATTTTAAGACTTTGGAAATTTGAAAAGTCATTTAAATAAATATTTAATGATTCTATATTGAAGATATGATACGTATTAGACTTGCTGCCTATGTTTGCACTGGCAGAATGCTGTATTATAAAGTCACAGTTACCTGTTTCTATTTATTATTGTAATGTATTTATTATTTTTCTGTACAAATTTATACTTTTTATATTGTTAAAATTTTGATTTTTTAATATAACATTCTGCCTCACAACCTCCCTTACCCCATCGGAAAAAGGTACAACATTCTGCTGTCGCAAACACGGGCAGCAGGTCTTATCCATAAGTACCGAAAATATTAAGCTCAAGCAATTTTATTGTGCCAATGTTAAACCTATGTTCAATAAAATTCCATTCTCACATTTTCGTTATATACGTTCTTGGGTTTCAGAAAAAGTGGGCTCATTTTGTTTGATTGCTAGTTAAACACAAGAGTTTCTGTGATTAATGTTATATATATATATATAATACAGTTGTAGGAAAAATATTTGCTTCAATATATATATATATTGGTTGAATTGCTAAATTCTATCAATTTTTAATAATGCTTGCTATTGTATGCTAAATAATAATTTAAACAATTTATAAAGTAAAAAAAGTTTCTGAAAAAAAACAAAAAAAGACATGATTAACTATTTTAACAGATTTAACTTTCTATTTGACTTTTATATGCATATATTTTTTTTACTAGAACCATCTAACTCATCCACATCAAACAGTGGTCTTATTGCAGGAGTAATTATAGTATCCATTATAGCATTTATATTAAGTGTAGCTGTGGTATTCTTATTAATGAAACGTCGTACTCCTAATCAAGAGAGTGAAGTAAGCATCTTTTAAAATTTATATGCACAGCAATAGATTTTTCTGTATTTTCTTATTTTGTCTCATAACACACATGCGCGCACACATACATATAAAATACAAATAAAATATCAGTTAATTAAAAACTATTGTAATAACAATAAAAATAATAAATATAATGGTAATTAACTTTTATATGCAGTCTTTCGATCCACAGAAGTACTTTTGGTTAATTCCTTAACCGTCCTAACCTGACTTTAAATTCTAAAAACCTTTTTTGAATTTAACTGCAATTGAGGAGAGTTAAGGAATTAACCTAAAGCAGTTCTGCAGATTGAAAGACTGTATATAATAGTTAATTACCATTATATATATATATATATATATATATATATATATATATATATATATATATATATATATATATATATGATATATATATAGGTAATATATATCATCATCAACCATTACCACAGCAGGATGAACTTCTTTCCAAGTTCAATCCATCTTCTCTGATCTTTAGCTTCTTTTCTCCACATGATCACCCATGCACACTTTCTTATTTTATCCATCCATCTCACATGTGGTCTCTTTCTGAGTTTTTTACAATCTCTTGGAATCCAATTTAAGATTTCAATTGTTCATCTATTATCATCTCTTCTAGAAATATGTCCATCCCAACTCCACTTCAGTCTTTTAATTTTTCAATGAGGTCAGTAACACCTGTTTGTTCTTTTACCCATATATTGTGTTTTCAATCTCTTCTTGTTACTCCCAACATACATCTCTCCATACTTCTTTGAGTGGTCTGAAATCTGTATTAATAATCTGACCAAGCTATTTGTAGTTGTTAACTTCTTCTAACTCATCATAATCAATCTTTATTTTCATATTTTGAGAAAATCCATTAAACATTACTTTAGTCTTTTTAACATTTATTTTTAGTCCTACTTTTCTACTTTCATAAGATAGCTCCTGCAACATTTCCTGAAACTCTAAAGCATTATTTACAAAAACAATTATATAATCTGCAAAATCTAAATGACTTAAATAATCTCCATTTACTTTCACTCCTTTAGCTTCCCATTTTAATCCACAAAATATTTCTTGCAGCTCTGCTATAAAAAGTTTTGGAGATATGGAGTCACCATTTCTTACACCCTTCTCAATATTGACTTTCCTAATATCATTGTGTAATCTAATTGTTGCTGTTGCATTTTTATAAATACTCTTTAAAATATGACAATATCCTGGATGTATACCTTGATGATCCAATACTTTAATCACTGAAGAAATGTTTATAGAATCAAATACCTTTTCATAATTTACAAATCCGAAGCGTAATGGTAACTCATATGTGATTGTCCTTTCTATAACTTCTCTCAATACCTGGATATAATCTACTGTACCAAAATCATATTTAAATCCAGCTTGTTCTCTTGGTTGGTGGAAATCCAATGTTCTCTGTAGACAAGTTGTAATTATCTTGGTAAAAATTTTGTATAAAACTGATAAAAGGTTGATAGGTCTACAATTTCTAATATCTTCTTTATTACCTTTTTTAAATATTAATATTATTATTGTGCATTTTTCTAATCATCTGGTACATCTTTATCATTTAGTCATTTGGTATATAACTTTGCTAAAAAATGTCTATTTCTTCACCTGCTTCTTTTAATATATCAATTATAATTCCATCATTACCTGGAGCCTTTACTTTCTTCATAAATTTAATTGCATGTTTCACTTCTTCATTTAAAATTATGGGCAATTCACAAGATATAATAGATATAGAGGATACTTGTTCTTTATTACTATATAATTCTTGATAGAAGTATTCTACCTATTTCATGCTGTCATCTCTTTTTTTAGTAATAATTCCTTCTTTTTTATTTATTGCAGATATAAATTTCCTGTCAATATCAAAATGTTGTTTTATACTCTTGAGATATATTCTCTTCTACAGCTTTTCTTGCTAGTTCACAGTTATACTTTCTTATATCATTTTTAATTCTTTTCTGCACCATTTTACAAAATTTGAGATATTCAATCCTTTTTAATGCATCATTTTTGTATATCTTCATATTCCTTCTTTTCTTCATAAATTCTTTAATTTCAGTAAAAATTTTATTGGTCAATTGCTGCATTTTTCTACCGGATATCTTTGTTGCAGTTTTTAAAATTGTATCATTATTTTCATATTAATTTCATTCAAATCTGAATCACATTCAAAATCTACTAATACTTGAAACTGATTTGAAAGTTCTAATTTAAATTCATTAAAATGTTTCTGAAGATTAGGAATATCAACTATAAATATTGTTTTCCTTAATAATTTTTGTCTCTCTAGTTTTGCATTAACATGTATCTTACATCTTACCAATGCATGATCACTTTCTGTGTTAAATTTATTAAGAATATTACAATCTTGAAATATGTATTTTCTATTAGTCAAAATATAATCCAATTCTGCTGTACCTTCATTTGGATGCTTCCATGTCCATTTCCTTTTAATATTTTTCTCAAAAAAATAATTCATAATATAAAGTTTTTCTTTTTCTGCAAATTCCACAAGTCTATGTCCTCTTATTTTTATTACCATAACCAAAATTATCTACAATACTTTCATCTTTCATTTGTTTACCAATTCTAGCATTAAAGTCTCTCATAACAATTTTAAAATGTTGTTTACTCTGATCAAAAGCCTTTGAAACATCAATATAAAAATCTTTTACTACTTCATCGCTATGAGAACTTGTTGGGGCATAAATCTGAATTATCTGCATTTGGTATCTGCTATTAAGTTGTATAACTAATCTTGCCACTTTGTCTGATACACCACCAATCTCCACAATGTTCTTCCACTTTTTATTTATAATGAATTCTACTCCACTTGTATTTCCAATATTTTTGCCTTTATAATAAGAGTACATGTCTACTTTTTAAATCAATTGTCTCTTCACCTTTTCTTCTAACTTCACAAAGTCCAATAATGTCCCATTTAATATAAGACAATTCTTCTTCTAATTCTTGCAATCTTCCTTCACTTGAAAGTGATCTGCAGTTGTAAGTATCTAAATAAAGTCATCATCAATATATATATATATATATATATATATATATATATATATATATATATATATATATATATATATATATATATTCACAGCATAGCAGCCAAAGCCTAATGAAAAAGAAAACAAAAAGGCATTTTCTATATATGAAAGATGGAATTCATTTTTTATTTATAGTGATTACCATGGCAACAGATTGTGATAATCTGTTGATTTATTAAACTTTGGCTACTGGCAGTAAATTACATTTGTAAACCATTTAGCTATTGGGAATGTTTATGTCTATAATTGTTGCTTTTTAATATTAGCATCATAACAGTGATAATTAGTTTAGATCATATCTGATGTCATCCATATAAAAAAAAACCATTCATGCCAGATATTGAACATATAGATATTATTCAAATGTGTTTATTGGAAAGTAATACTATAACGAGTCAAGCATTGGTGATTGAGAGGTCAGCATGGCTGTCTACAAACAGTTGTCCCAGATTAGTGGGTTCGCTTCCTGTCTAATGCTATGACATGGGTTAAAAAAAAATAACTATTCAAAGTTTAATCAAATAAGACACCATTTTTGACATCACAAGCAGAGAACATTCTATCATATTGTTGCTTTTCAGCTGATTGTGACCCAGTGTTAGCATTCCAAAATATTGTAAAGATTTTTGTATATAATTACCAAATTTAAAACTGATAAAATTTTAAATCATGAAATAAGAATGACGATGTACAATATTCTATGTTTACATATTAGCATAGAGACTAAAATGAAATTGAAAACAACTACAAATTGTGCATAGTCTTGAAATTAATGTTAAAAAAATCTAGTATATGTTATATATGCTAATCATTGTCATCATTATTGATTCCATGCAGCATACATATATCTCTAAGTTTAATCATAATAATTCTGATCCATATATCAACAAACTTAACTTACTTCATCCATCTTACATATAGTTTTTTTCTAAGTCTTTTATAATCTCTTGACATTCAGTTTAAGCCCTTATTTTCCATCTATTGACATTTTTTCTAGCAAACTGTTTATGCCAATTTTTTATAGTTTCCTAATTCATTCACTGATATCATGATTCATGTCTGTTAACTCACCCAAATATATCACTTTCAATACCTTTTTGATCTTATTAACTCATATCTGTTTTTACAATTTTGGTAAATGATCTGAGGTTTCTGTATTTATTTTCTGTTATTTAAAGTATTTATATCTCAGATCCATAAGTAAGAATTGGTAAAACATATATTAATAATCTTCTTTTCCAAATACAGAAACATACTTTTTTAAAACTAAAATTATTTCTACTAAAAGCTCTCCATCCAATAATTTTATCCATTATGCCTCCATTTGTATTAGCAGTATTTCTAGTTGTTAATTTCTTCTAATTTGTGATTATAATCATCCTTCTAAAAAAAATCCACCCAACATTGCTTATATATATATATATATATATAAGCAATGTTGGGTGGATATATATATATATATATATATCTTAGTTCTGCTTTGTATGTCCATGAAAAAGATACAGGCCACACTATTGATTTTGATGAAGCTAAGGTTGTCTTCTTTGAGAGAAATGAAATCAAAAGAAGAATTAAAGAGTCTTTATTATTGAAAATTTATGATTCTGAAGCAATTAACTTATTTAAGAGTTCTTTTAATATTAAGGGTGGATGGGAAGTGAATGGATTTGTGGGTAGTTTTTAATAGTATATATAAGTTGTGTTTTTATTATTTCTTTACACTTGAGAAGTCTGCTTGTAGCAGTGAAACCTTAGGTTGTGTTTTAATATTATTTTTATTCTGGTCTGGTTTAATTTTAGATTTGGGGTAGTTTTGATATATATATATATAATTAAGAGCATGCTAATTAGCTCTAAACAAGCTTTTTTTTATTATTTATGATAAATGCTACTACAAGAGAAGGCATTCAAATCATTTTTATCTTGGATTGTCCCCATCCCCAGACCAGTTTCGACCTATGGGTCTCTTCAGTGAGGA
The DNA here is from genome assembly GCA_028023455.1 of Epiperipatus broadwayi. Classification (NCBI taxonomy): domain Eukaryota; kingdom Metazoa; phylum Onychophora; class Udeonychophora; order Euonychophora; family Peripatidae; genus Epiperipatus; species Epiperipatus broadwayi. Next base: position 1,659,550 of record JAQFVV010000064.1, on the reverse strand, counting down.
GTTCGGACATTAGATTTAAAAAACCATGACAAGCAAAGCATTTATCTAAAAGTTAATTGTTAGAAGAAGATCTGAAACTTTTAGACATCTACATGTCTTTAAAGTCAGCTCTCCAAATGAAAAAATCATATGGGCCTGAACTTCATTCAGATACTCCATATATTAGTAGGCTTAGCCATTTAATTTAGCCAAAGCCCCAACAGCAAAATAATAATAGTAATAATAAAAAGTCAGATGTCACATGACTTATATATAGCTTGCACTTAAATATTTAAAATTAAGAGCATGCTAATTAGCTCTAAACAAGCTTTTTTTTATTTATTTATGATAAATGCTACTACAAGAGAAGGCATATGAGTTCGTTCATGTATGATTTATTGTACTAATATATCAAACTGGATAATGAATATTATAAAAATGGTAAAGGCATTTTAAGAATTGAAGAATAATAAGATTGTAAGTTCCATCAATTGAAGAAATAGGTATAGAAAATTTAACAATAAAATAATAAAAATGAAAATTAGTCAGATTGTTTTGTAAAAATATTCTTCCAAATAGGCGATAGTTTGCACATATGATCTTTGATGATATAATTTGGCCTCTTAAGAATCTCATTGACTTCTTAAATTGATGGGCAATGGCACATTTTAATAGGATCCTGGTGCTGACCCATGGAGTTTAGAAATTTTGTGTGGCATTTGTAAAGGTTCTTATTGAGGTGTGGACAATTATCACATCAATGTTAAAGGAGATGAACATGCTAATGCAGTTAAGCAATGCTCATCAGCAGCATACTATGCATATGATCATAATATTGATTTATGTAATATCAGGATCATATGTAAATACAACCTTCTCCACAAATGTAAGATCAGAGAAGACATTGAGATCATTGAGAGGATAAATTATATCAACAAACATCATGATACTCCTACTTGGAATAATTTTTTTTAAAAAACATATTAATCTAAATAATTTTTATTTTAAATTTTTTATATCTGTTTTTTCTATTGGTGGAACTTTCAATCTTGTTATGTGTCAATTCTTACAACACCTCTACAAATGTTTTTAGAACATTTATTCCCTAGTTAGTAATCAGTGTGACCCCAGCCTAAAAATCAGTATGAAAACGAATAATATTTCATTTAAATATAAATATTAGATCATAAGTAAAAGGGGGATTCAACTCTTATTGTTAAAAGGAGGTTGCCTTGATAAAAGTTTGAGATTGTTGATTGTTATTCATATTGGAATTGTCTGGGTATTGATGGGTTTTTAATAATAATTATATATATATATATTGTAATGGTCTGGAGAAAGTAAAAACAAAAGGAATGAGAGGGGGTGCACCTGACTATGGTCAGACTTTGGGTCTTCAGGTAGGATGCTAGAGATAATGCAAAGAAGTACTTAACCTATGATTGCACCCACTTCCAATAGACTACCTCAATGTTCATTTATTAAATCTAGATGCAATTTGGATCAGTTCATCCACACCTCACACCTCTTCTTCCATTATGCATCAGATTTCAAACCCAGGAAGAATTTTCCTTTGACTCTCCTAACTAGAATGCACTTCTGCAGACTGATAGCTACTGTATCTCTATATAAGTCATAGCTAAGGATATATATTCATCCAAATCCTTTCCCAATGTTATTATCCTATAATGGTGTGTGTGTGTATAATATATATATTTAAGGTTATTGATTAATCAATGAAACTATAGAGACCAAATTGAGATTAACAAATTCAATAACATTTATTTTATGCAAAAATAAATAAAAAAAAATATTTTACAATATATACACAAAAAATATGATAGTGTGTGGTCAATAACAGATTTCTACCAAATCAATATTTAATAAATTCATGTTTCCTTACCCATAATTTCTTTGGTACAAAATTCACATCCAAGATACTTATTATATACAAAGCTTTAAAAAATATAAAAACAAAATTGGTTTAGTACATATGAATCTGACTATCTAATTTAGATCTTCCATTTGACTATATTCAGATTAGCATTATGGTTCGAATTCAGTTGTTGGTGCTTGATCTCTTTGAGGATCCCTCCTCCAAAAAATCTATATATGTAATCCCTATTGTCATAGAATTGACTATTCATTCAAGGAATTTAGTCATTTGCACAGAAATAGCAAAGAATGGTAATTGTTAATTAACACATAAGGGGATAACATAAATTCTATCCTGTTTTAGTGGTTGTATTTAATGTATGAGAATCAAAGATCTTACTTCTCATTCCATACTATGATGATGGTGACCAAATATCAAATCACAAAGGAAGAGGAGTGTTAATTTAAATTTTATTTACAAAAAGAAAATTCAACTAAACTTAACCATTTCCCCCTCATCTTTCTGTGTTCTCTTAAAATGAACTATTCCAAAAATCTAAATTATAGAAATCTATGCTTCTGAATGTGATGAATGAAATAAAAAAAATAAAATACAGAGATATTTACAAAATTAAAACATGATTTTAAAAAAAAATCAAACTTCATCAAATCAATTTAATAAGAGCTCATGATTTGGCAATGTTCATGTATTATAGTTCCTGCTTTTAATGTATCCATTGCTCATTGATGCTTCTGTGTTGCACACTAGAACAGCTCCACATTAGTCATTCCTTGGTCTTTATGCTGGTCCATGTTCAAGCATTTCATGTTGGATCAAATCTACTTTTATCAGCCAATTTATAAATAGGCAAATAAAGATATTAAGCTTCCATGATTAGGTTTCTGGTGGTCAATCCCACAACATCACACTTTAGCCTAAGTGCATTGTGTGTCACTTTATCACATATATAAACATTTAAAATAATTGCTGTTCATAATTAATTAATTTTTCATGCAGATAAATTATTCCATTCTTTTTCTTAAATGATTGGCTATATTTTTTTTTTCTTTCGTCTGTATTGGAAAGAATTATTGCTTTGTTCTTTTTTTTTATAAGCTAAAACAATTTTTTAGTTTCATTAAACTGTGCGAATTTATTTCTTTTTTTTTTACTACCATTATCTCTTGAGATGATAGAAGTTCTATATCAGATCAGTAGTCACATCTGGAAAAGCAAATCTTTTTAGAATGAAATGTCCATTTTACAGTTTTCGAAATTCTTTTCTAAAGATATTGACTTCCTTTAGCATATAAATAATTTCAAAAAAGGAGTTAAAGTTACATTCATTTTTATACTCAGCGGTGGTTTCTGTTGTCATGTATATATTAACCCTTTCATTTCCTTTTTTATTGTCATCATCAAGGTTAAACAATTTGAGTCTACATCATTGTACTGTTGGGATAGTAATGTACAAGACAATAACGACAAGTTTATTACTGTTTATATATATATGTACTAATTCTATTTTTTTTATCTCAATAATTTTTATTAAAAATGTACAATGTTACAAGATGTAAAGCGTCTGATCTTTGGGATAATGATACCCCATTTTCAGAGTAGGTTAAGTTTGGGATCGCATTGAATGTTGCGAAGGAATCATCATGTTAATGCAATAAGATCCTTAAGTGTTTAAATCTTCCTTATTTTCATTAATTGAGAATTTGTTTGTTAAAAAAAAAAAAGTTTCTCACGATTTTACGCTTTTATTATTTTTAAGTAACAAAAAATACAGTCAAGCATTGGTGGTCTAGAGGTCAGCGACAGTTGCTTTACAAGCAGTTGCCCCCGGTTAGCGGGTTCGCTTTCTGGCTGATGCTATGACACATGAAAAAAAATACATCATATATATATATAGTTCTAAAGTGAATATAAATAGTGCACATATCTATACTTTAACAAAACTTAGAAATTAAGTTAAACTCAAGTTTTAAAAAGGGCATATCTTAGTAATATGAGTAGTTATAGTTTGTTTTGGGTTAGATTGTGAATCACCCCTACAATATATACACACACATGAAAGCAGTCAACACTTTACTATGGTATGGTTAAAAGTATTGGCTGCTTTTATATATTTACATCATTTATCTATCTAATCGTGGGCATTAATAGCTCCTAGCTATCTTTGATGGTTGCCATACACCTAGCTAGGCTTTGATGGTTGCCATACACATGAATAATTAATAAATCAAACTGCAACATGTACACATATAATAATTCAGCAGACATTAAAATTAATACCAGAAAATCAATTGATTTGATATTACATCGTGAATATTTGATGTTCTCCATACAGTAGTGCCACCCTGTGCCAATCAGAGTAATCAATGGATGCCAGCATCATGTAATATTTGATGTTGTGGCCATTTTTTCTAAATAGTGATTAGAAAACATTACATATAACTAAATTTATGAAGTGTTTTTTTATTATTAATTCTGCATATATTAACACACAATCCTAATTTTAAATTGTGATTAAATCAGTTCTGCAATATTAAACATTTTTCATAACCACTTTCCATACAAGCACAAACGACTACCATTTCATTTCAAACACTGTACTATTTGAAATTATTATATGTGGTTCTTTAATTACAATATTAGTTTTATTTAAATTTCAGTGTTTATTGGTAATAACTTTGCATATCATATCTGGTGAAGTGTGTTATACTTCTTCCATCAATTTGACATAGTTCTCTTTCAGTGACAAGCATTATAATCATAGCTATACTATTTGTTTGGTTAGTTGCCTTGTAATGTCTTCTTACTATTAATATGTAAATAGGTTTATTTATGTATTTTATTGATTTGATAATTGAATGCTATTAGTTTTTTGTTTATAATATAATGTTGTCATTTGTGATGATTAATAAGCCCTCTTTATTTTCCTCTTTCTATCAGGGTTCTAAGAATAATAGATCTTTAAAAAGCACTTGATCATAGCCTTATTTGCAAAATACCAAACCAATATCCTTAAAACATGATGACACAAAAAAATAATAATGGAGACTTGATATATCACAAACAACAACAATGTTATAAACAAAAGAACTTGTGGTATCTAATTATCAAACTTATGAATTATGTAAACTAGCTTATTTATATATTAAGAATAATAACTACACACTACAAAAGCAGCTAACTGAATAATATGTTAGATTATGAGTACCCAAAATACAAACAGAAACTGATGAAAGAAGAATAACACATTTTATCAAGTGGCATATTAATATATGTATGCACAATAAATGGTTTTCAACTACAACATTTATCCTTACATATTTAATGTATCTGTTATAATCATTACTAGCTTAATTTCAGGTTTGAAGTGAGAGTACAATTGCACATTATAAGGATTTAATATTATATGTCTAGTTCAAACAAAATTTTAAAATGACATCATATATTAATAAATTTCCACTATAAAAATAAAATATATCACAAGGTTAATTTTATGTAATATCCTTGATGCTGTTCTGATATAGCAAGTAGGTATTTAGATTTCTAGTCCACCTGATGAGGCTATGTTGTATCTAAAACATTTATGTCATGAAAAATTATTTCTGTTAATGATAATAAAATTTTAATTTGCAGTAGAAAGCAATAAAATACAATTTTCATTCATTACATTCATTGCTCACTGAATTTTCTAATAATATAGATGTGAATGTTTATGCCTCAAATGTGAATGTAAAAATAAATCAAAGCTGTTGAGTAATTATGAAAACAGGAAAGAAATTATTAATTCAATTACATAGGAATTGGTTACTCTCTCATTCATAACTTGTTGTTAGCTATAACTAACAATATAGGGTTATTCAGAAAAATACCTGCAGAGGTTATGTTTTCTCTGTTAACAGCAGTCTGTTTTTAAATTTATGTTGAATCATTCCAAGTACCCAACTAATAACCATAAAAAGAAAAATATAAACTTTAATAATATGGCACAAAAACAAGGTTCACATTTTCAAGGAAGTAATGAAGACTGAGCAAAAAGGTTCAATACTTGGGAAAATATTAGATGGTAAATAAAGTAAAATAGATATATAAATTAATATACTAAAAACTGTACAGGCTAACACCTGCACATACAGATATATATGTAATATATGAGATTCGAACTCAGACTTTCACACAACCCTCAACTCTCAAAGCCATCTCATATTGCTGACCCACCTGATCACACACATGTTGAAAAGATAAATAATCACCAATATCCGTATTTCATGCTAAACCAGCACTCGTCAGTTGGTCCATATTACCATCTCCACACATATATACAATCAATGCTCAGCTTTATATTAAGATAGCAAATCTTTATACTTTGATGGACAGGCTTCAAACTACTTCAACTCACAACTCTTCAGCCTTCTATTTCATTGAAAATCTGATGACGGAATGATATAGTTTTGGCAACTGGATTCTGACAAGAAATTAACAATTGTAAATGTGGCTGGCACTTTTTAGTAGAAATACAGCCGAGCAGGTTTATGGATTCAAGTGGATGTGACTTTTTATAGGTCATAAATACGTTAAACCATGAATTTAATCTATATTCAATTTAATATTGCAGTAAATCCAGTTAAGTTTTTACATCAAATATTATTACAAGGAGGAAGAAAGTTAGTGATCTCGATAAGCTTCTCCTATAACAGTGTTTTTATTTTACACTCAAATCATTTTATTTATTTTTATAATACTTAAATGTTTACTTTAGCATTTATATGAATATGATTCTGAATTTGCATTTTATTTTCTAACAAACGTTGATGTAAAAGTTTATTTTTTTATCTTTTTTATGTTACTTTTTATGAATGGTTATATTGCTAAAAAATTATTTATCTTTTATTTTTCATTTGCAGCACTTAATCCAAGGCTAAAATACTTCAAGAACTAACTAATAAAAAGGAAACGTCACTTCATTATTTCGAGAATGTATGTTGTATGAATGTCTTAATCATCATAAATTATTTATTTTGTTAATAATAGAAACATGTGTTTACAATTTTACATCATATTATTTCATCAATAAATATTTTTTATAAATAATATTAGTTACTTTTTAATTTATACACAATCACACATATTACACGCCATGAAAAAAAAGACAATTTGATATTTAAAATAAGACAAGTCAGAATAATTAAAGAGGCTTTGAACCCAGACATTCTAGTATCATTCAGTCATTCACTCTATCTTATACAACTGACACATATGACCACATACGTTTGAAATGGGTAAATGATCTCCAATATATGTATTTCATGCTGAAACAGCAGTCATCAGTTGTTCCAGATCATTATCTCCCATGCACATATATAATCATTGCTCAGTTTTTAAGATAAATCTTCAAACTTTAATGGAACAGGCTTCAATCTTTTACACCATCCAACTCTTCAGCCATTCATATTATATCTGATGATGGAATACTCAAAGCCCTTGTTGATGGAAATATTATTGTCACACCCATGATGACCTTAAATAATTGACCCCTCATATGTAGGACCATAATATGTCCATTTAAATGCACAGATAAGGGATGGGCAGAATTTGACTGAATATGTAATATCTGAATACAAGTAGCTGGATATAATTAAAGTAAACCAAATATTGCAAGCCTGTGGGGATGGAACATACTTTTCATTAATGATGAGGATTTCATCATATTTCAATGATGACTTTTATATTAAGTGCTTTGACATCCATGTGATCAATTTACTAGCAATTACAAATAGAATGTACTACATGGCCAAATAATGTTAGAAGGTTTGCTGTTTTACCTAGGGTAAAATAATCATAGGTTTCCTTGAAATGAGATAAATAACTAGTTACCAATTGTAATCCCATCAACAGAAGAATTAAACTTCTAACATAAAAAATCTTTCCAAAGTATATGATGTTAGTGACTTGCACTTTGTCTCTCCATATATTTTGTTGCTCCCCCCCCTCTTTTTTCCTTTTTGGCTCAAGAACAAACCTTCCCCAATGACTTAAGTTTTATATCTTATCTTTAATCCTGTTTTTCTTTCCTAGTAATTGACCATAATCTTTTTTTTCATACTTTAATTACCCTTAATTATATGCTACTTGGTTAAATTTAGCTTTTATAATTATCTTTATTTGGGTTTTTTTTATATAAAATTTAATCTTGTGAAGATTATGAAGTACTTATAAACAAATATATTAATAAAGAAAATAGCCCATTTTTAATGTTTGGGAATTACTAATTATAATGCAAAATATTCATTTTATAAATCTAGATTTAAATATTGCTTTCCATCAGATCTAGTAAGCCATATATTGGATAAATTGTTATCAGAACTATTCACCTTAAATCAAAATCAACATATTGTTTCAAGGAATATTGTGAAGTCCTTATTTTGTTAACGTATTGATTACAACAATGTCTGGAAACTTAATTATATTTCTTTCAAAACTTTCTGTATTTGAGGACATTCAGAGCTGAGTTGAAGCCAAATGTATTTGGAATTCTCAAGAGGTTTGTAATATTGAAAATAAGCACAAATCATTTGCTTTACAGAAGTACAGTGTAATACAAAGCACACTAAACCCCAAATAAATTCCATATAAATTTAGTTTTAAGTATTTTCAAAACAAAAGAAATATATTCATTTATTTATTTCATTAAATCGTCTTTTTGCTAAAGAAATTTATTAAAAGTACTACAATAATTTTAAATCTAAACAGCATACTAGTAATACTATTACCCTAATTTTAAATCTTAAAATCCACAACAAGTTAAGACACTTCATGTATATAAACATACTAATAAATGAATTATTGCATTAATTATTATCACTGCCTTCTGCTTCAATATCAAAATTATTTCTGATATTGCAGCAATTTTCAACTATTTTCCTGGAATGTCAACCTAATCATATATTTGGAGTCATTTAATTTAAATAACTTCTAAAGATCCTTTCATATTGGTAGTGAAAAAGGAAGATTTCTAAGTAGACTAGCTCATATAATAGATCTATAAATATGACTGTGCAAAAAATTATCTCTTGGTGAAACTCCCATATAAAACCAGTATCATGTAGCATATTTCTTATGCTGCCTCATTCAAGAACACTATTAAAAACTTCAAATTAATTTTCTTAACACTAGAGGCTCTGTTTTGTATGTTAAATACATATAAACTCTTTAAACATCACATGATCACCATTTCTTATGCTTGCTGATAACTGTTATTAAGAACAGGCAAAACTCTCCATTACTCTGGCTTTGCACTGAGTGGCAATACTGTTTGGAGAGTTTGGCCTGTTTTAATATAAACTCTTTACATGTACAACAAATAAGGATGAAATGGCAAGTTGAATGTAAAATAACTGCATATAATTAAAAAAATAAAACTGCAGTTGTGCAAACAGACAGTATACAAAGTATGACAAGTTAATTACTAGAATGGTCATATGTGTCATCCATGACCTAATTGTTTGCAATCTCACAAGCATTCGTGTTAGAATATGTTCAAGCTAACGTGTAAATTTTAAGCAAATAGAGCTAACTGTTAGTTAGCTATTGAGAAGATAATAAATAGTCATACATACACTTTGGTGTAAAAATGGATGCTTAAAATTTTGAGCAATGTATTAATATCCTAATTTTGTGTGAAAATCAGAAAATATGCTACTGAAACATTACAACTGTTGCAAGTGGCATATGTTGTGAAGATGCTATGGAAAAATTGAGTGTGAGTAGTATAAGAGGTTCAAAACAGAACAAGATCTGATGGATGATCCCAGAAGTGGACAAAGTGTGAGATGCAATAGGGTCCAACAGACAATGAAGTATGAGACTGATAGCTGAAAAATTGCAGATTAATTGAGAAACAGATATAATTTTAAATAAAGAATTGGTCATGAGAAAGATTTCTCAGATGTTTGTGCCTTGGATCTTGATTGATGAACAGAAATAGTGTCAGATTGATGTTGCAACTGATCTTTCTTTAAATATGTATCTGCTTCTGAGAGTAATTATGAATGATGAAACTTGGTGCTTCCAATATGATCCCAAAACAAAGCATCAGAGCATGGAATGGAATTCCCTGGATGCAGCACACCCTCAAATGATACACATGTCACACTCATAATTTAAGACCATGCTGGTGTGTTTCTTTGACAGGAGCAAACAATCAACTATATTATTTTGAATTACTTAAGAGATAATGAAATTCTGTTTGAAGAAAAAACCAGAATTGTGGCTTAATAAGTAGATCATTCATTATGATAATGTCCAAATCATAGTGCACTCATTGTGAAAGCCTTTTTGGCCAAAAAATCAATTACACAAGTAATACATCCTGCCTATTCACCTGACTTAACTCTCTGTGATTTTTGGTTATTTCCAAAGTTTAAAAATTGAGCTGAAAGGATTTTTTACCATAACTGATATCCAAAGGAATGTGGATAGGTGCTCAACAGTATTCCTTAAAATAAGTTCCATGTGTGCTTTCAGAAATGGGAACACCATTGTAATCAGTTTATAGATGCACAAGGGTGCTATCTTGAATTTGACAGTAGCCACTAGTGTACCATTTCACATGTATATTTTATAAGCATACATTTCAGGAATTAAATTCTTACATCTCGTGATAGATTTAAAGCAGGGAAATAAGTAATGATATTAGAAGCTCATAACTAGTCATGAAAATGACTGAAAACAGTAAGATAAAAACGAGAAAGATGAAAAACAAGTTTGCTATGGCTACCATGATTAGCCTTTGATGAATTTGCTTATATTCCACAATATAGGAATTGATTTTTGTCAGTTATTTTGTATTGGATCATTTACAAATAACTCTCTCACTTGAACGTCATTATTTTGTATTGGATCATTTACAAATAACTCTCTCACTTGAACGTCATTTCACTATCGCCCTATGTTAAAAACTTTCTGGTTTTAAATAATAAGAATCTGAATAATAATCTTGAAGAGCTGTAAGTATAAAACATATAGATATTTAAAAAATAAAGCCAGAGATTTAATTAAAATGATCTGGTATATGGACTTATCTTTTGATTGATATCTAATGAGTGTCATGATATTAAAATTATTTACTGCACTACTAACGGTTTCCAAATTAGAGCATGCGTATTTGTAGGGGTACAAATCAGATCTTTAAATAAAACATATAAAAGGAATTGAGTAATGAAAAGACGAACAAAGGCGCATTTTTCAAATAATTAAGTCAATGCATTTTTTCTGTACTTTGTCGGTATTTATTGGAATTTATATATTTTGAAATTTTAAATGTATATAATATATAAACTATCTGTTCATTTTGTTAATTTATTTTTAATTCTATCATTTGGGCTATTTTGCTGCATGATTTAGTGAAATTATAGAGTGGTAAACTCTTGAGCTTATAACCCAATTTTGTCACTGCCTGGGTTCGAACTTCTTAATCAACCCCCGAACAATAAATCATTTGATTATTTTTATCGGGTTATTCATTTATAGTCCATAAATAAATTTAAAATAACAGCAACAATATTAATTACAAACATTTTGGTAATATGAAGACAATAGATGGAAATGGGCTGGAAAGAATACATAAGTGAAAATGTTTGGGTAGCGTTGCTGCACTAAATAATAATTTTCTAGTTTAACGTCTATTTTATCTTACCAAAAGTCAGACTTCATATTTGCCTTACAAACAATAGTCCGTGTTAGAAAAGAGTAACTAATGTAAAGGAATTATTTATTAATAAAATACCGTACCTAATATTGCATTATAATTGTGATGGTAATTGTACAGCTTTGTGTTAATAAATCTGAAGAGAGTGTGACGTGTTCATACATGTGGTTAGTATAAATGATAATTTAATTTATTGCTTAATAAATAAACAATTTTTAAAACAATTTCCGTATTGTATTTGAGTTTGGATATATCTATTAATTAGAAGAAAAATAAATAAATTTTACTAAGGTAAACCTTTAAATTATTTTTCAACTTTGAATCTTAGATTTTTTATTCAAAATATTCTCTCTTTTTTTCACATATTTAATATATTGATTTTACTAATCTTATTCAATATTTTTTTTGTCATAATCCATAAATTAAAAACATTTTTTTATTTTTAATTAATATTAAGTACTGCTTTATATAAAGATAAATTTTAAAAATTCGCATTTTTTTTTTTACCGCCGATTACTTCGAATCTGAAAAAATTAATATACTGTATATTTATTATCCATTCGTTTCTATATTGACTGGATAAACGCTATACTATAACAAATGCAAACATTGCATAAATGGATTACTTATTTAATAAAGTAAACTAATTATTGGGTGATGTGAACACATTCGAACCTGGAAGTTACAGAGTTAAAATGCTGATCCATGGATCTTCAACAAATGAGTCTAATATATTAACACTACATTGAACTACTGCAGAGAAATCATGTAATTCAAACAACTTCCATCTTTACAGATATGGATGATCATTTCTCATTCAGAAACATCTTGTGTCTAATAAATATATTTGATTAAGAATAATTGCAACATTATTAAAATATCAAGATCATAGGATTAAGAATGCTTTTGCAAAGAAAACTGATGTATATAATTAATACATTGATTTATCATCTAACATATTTTTTCGATTTTCTAGAAAACACTGCGAATCACAAATTTAACAGATTATATTTAAATATAAAAAGAGTTGTTGGTTTTCCCCATGAAAATTGAAATGATGCAGAATGACTCAATACATATATTAAATTACATTATTATGTGCAATACGAAAATAACATTTTCTTTGCAAGTAATTCAAAGTATGCATTTAAACCAACCAAATTTAATTATGCAGGTCAAATGTTACATTTCTCAAAATGGCACACAACTGCTGCTAGTATTTATTGATATATATGTGTGTGTATATATATATGTCACTTTAAGAATTAGAGTGTAATTAGCAAGTTTATACATGTGAATGTTGTCCACTAAATCCTGCTATAGCTATTATCTGGAGTTTTTAAATCCACATAAATAGTGAATAATGCTCATTAATTTTATTCGATAACTAACACAATCATCCAAATTATTGGTCAATCAATGAATCTATGCTTTTTGCTAAGAAAAAAGGTTATAATAGCAATAATCATTTCTTTTACGTGGTAAATTTTTTTTCTTTAGGTATCTATTTGCTTTACAAAGATTTTTTTTATTCCCTGTTGTTAATCGCTATATACATAAACACATATTGAGATTAATACTCCATCACTGGGTTATTATGTAAACATTAATACTCTTGGTCCAAAGCATAAGATAAATCTTTTTAAGAGAAAACATGGTCGGTCTTCTCTCCTTTACCTCAATTCATTTATATAGGCTAATCTGAATTATTTCATGCTTTTTTTCTGAAGAGCTTCAGATTGTCCTCTATAAATGAATTGAGATATAAAAAAAAGGACATCCTTTTTTTGTAAAAAGTTTTATCTTGTGCTTGGATTAAGAGTATTTCATTTGCTTAATAAACCAAAGATGGAGTAGTAATCTTGATGTATTACATAATATTAATTGCTGGGAAGTTTATATTTACATAGATTCAAATCCACTTGAGATATTATATAAACTGAATGTTAAGAAGGGATGTCATACCATTACTAATTATTATTAAGTCATAAAAACATTATGAGTATAATAATTACCTCTATTATTTATTCACAATTGCACAGGAAATAATTATTGGAATCATACGATCAATTATCTAGCAAATGACTTAGTTGCATAATTTATTACACATTTACTGTACCTATAATTATGATTGTAGTAAATAGCTCTATATTAAAAAATATTTTTTTTCAAAGACATCAGAAAAATGCAACACTTCTTCCATACACTTTTCTAATGAACCAATCACTTTAGATGATTCTGTACAATATATCATGGCAGCAGTATCTGCAAAGAGGTATTTTTTAATAAAGTAGGTGGAAATTTAAATTAACAACATAACACAAGTGTTTAAAAGAATTTAAAGTTCACTCATGTGGTAAGTATTAATGTAAGCAAAAAATTAAATAAAAATATAAAATTATATATGAAATTTTATAAATAGATAATATATGAATAAAATTAGAATTAAAATGTAATTAGAGGGTATTTTAACACAGACTTTCAAGTTTTCTTTAGCTACCCTCTCCACCTTACATAACCAATACATACGATCACATACATGTGAAAAAATAAATAATCTCCAATATACATATTTTCTGTTGAACCAGCACTCATCAGTTGGTCCAGATCATCTCCCACACACACACACACACACATATATATATATATATATATATATATATTCAGTGCTCAGTGTAGAATAAGAGAAAATCTTTAAAATTTAATAGAGAGATTTCAATGTTCACCTCCAATTCTTCAGCTATCCATATTGAATATCTGATGATGGATTGCTCAAAGCCTTTGTTGATGCCAATATTGTTTTCATACTTATGTTGACTTTAAATCACTCTGACCCCTCATATATAGAACCTTAATATGTTCACTTAAATATACAGAAGAGGGATGGGCAGAAATCAGGCTGAATCTGTAATATTTGAATACAAGTATAATGAACACAAACTTTCAAGCTTCCTTCAGCTAGCCATTCCATCTTATAAAAACAATACACATGACCACATACATATGAAAAAGATAAAAGATCTCCAGTATACATATATCATGCTGAAACAGTACTCATCAGTTGGTCCAGATCATCTGTGTTCAAATCCTCTTTAATTACATCTACATTTCAGTATATACATTATAGCATGACATGATCACATATCCTATACTAGCACATTAATTGTTGATAAGCAGAGCAAAACTCTCCATACAGTATTGCCACCTACAGAATAATCAATGGATGCCAGAAGGCTTGTGCATAAAATCCCTATCTAATGCCTACTCATCCAATATCCCCAGACTAGTTTCTGGCTTGTGGCCATCATCAGTGAGGAGCTTTCGATCTGAGAGCACTGCATCTAGATCTTAGGATCTAATGCAACCCTCTAGCAATCACCTTTTATCTCTACTTAACTACAAAACTATGAGAATGAAATTGAAAACATAAAAAATATTTTCTATCTAAGCTCAATAGCTTATATAGTCATGGGTCTATATAAGCTATTGAGCTTAGATTGAAAATATTTTTTATGTTTTCAATTTCATTCTCATAGTTTTGTAGTTAAGTAGAGATAAAAGGTGATTGCTAGAGGGTTGCATTAGATCCTAAGATCTAGATGCAGTGCTCTCAGATCCAAAGCTCCTCACTGACGACGGCCACAAGCCAGAAACTAGTCTGAGGATATTGGATGAGTAGGCATTCGATAGGGATTTTATGCACAAGCCTTCTGGCATCCATTGATTACTCTGTTTAGCACAGGTGGCAATACTGTATGGAGAGTTTTGCTCTGTTTATATGCATTATACTTGTATTCAGATATTACAGATTCAGATTGATTTCTGCCCATCCCTCTTCTGTATATTTAAATGGGCATATTAAGGTCCTATATCCGAGGGATCAGAGTGATTTAAAGTCACCATGGATATGACAACAATATTGGGATCAACAAGGGCATTGAGCATTCCATCATCAGATTTTCAATATGGATGGCTAAAGAGTTGGAGGGTGAAGAAGATTGAAACCTGTTTAATAAAGTATCTTACTATAAACTGAACAATGATTATATATGTGTGTGGTAGATGCTGATTTGAACAAACTGATGAGTGCTGTTTGAGCATAAAATATGCATATTGGAGATTATTTATCTTTTTCATATGTATGTGATCATGGGTATTGGTTATATAAGATGGTGTGAATAACTGAAGGAAGCTTGAAAGTCAGTGTTCAAATCCCCTCTACTTACATCTAAAGTTTGCTTAATGATAGTTGATTGATAACTGTTCTTCATCAATTATCTTGGTTATTGATATTATATTTTAATAATTCTTTTGATAAATTTATGGTGTAGTCTTCGAATATCCTTATATATTGATTATCCAAAGATCATCACTCTTTCAATAACATAATAATATTTGATATTAGACATCTTGCTACTATAAAATGCCTAGATTTTTTAAATAATCTTCAATGGATTCATCGTATAATTGAATATTTGTAAATGCAGTAACTAAATAATTAAAAAAAATTATCCACTTAGGAGCACTTTTGATTATACCAGTAATCTTTGTCAACTATGCTTTAGTTGACAAAGATTACTGGGATAATCGAAAGTGCTCCTAAATGGATAATTTTTTTAAATTATTGAGTTACTGTATTTACAAATATTCAATTTTTTATATATATATAACAGTCCAGGACAATTAGAAGGAAATACTGACTGGAAACTTTAAAAGTATAATGAAGATATTTCTTGCAGATTTGGTTTATATAGTAAAAAGTTAGATAATAATTAGCTTTTATTTGTTAATTAATCTTCAGCATTTGCTCTGCATGTTTTAGTTACTGGCCATCTCATGTTTCTCAAATATTAAAATTATATCCACAAGCAACAACCATTATCAAAGAATATTTAGAGAAGCTACAAAAATATTTACAAAAAATTTGTATTCATAAACGTAATGAAACAGTAAAATTTCTCATTGAATGGTAGATTCCTCACACAAATGAATAAAAATTTAAAAGCATTATTAAATTAAAGTCAATTCTATTTATTAACTACGTGATACAATTATCACTGCCACAACCACGTGATTATTATTGGGGTGTTTTTCCTCCACTCAATTTAGGGCATGTGTTATCTTGTTGAAACGTCCGGTGTTTTACTTTAATTGTATATTGTTAAATAAACACGGTTACTCTTTAAAACATGATTTATAAAGCATCGTATGTCCATGAAAACATTCATTTCAACATATTATATTTTTACGGAAAAACAACTTCGATTATTTGAACGAATGTGGTTAAAGAAAGCTAAGATGATTTATGATTTAACCTTTCTTTTAACATGCAGAGATATTAATGCTATTCCTATATGTTGTAAAATTAATTTCACACACAAAAAAAATAATATTAGTCAAGCGTTGGTAGCCGAGAGGTTAGCGCAGCAGTTGTAAAGCAGTTGTCCTGGGTTCGCGCCCGGCTGACGGCTTGGCATATGAAAATATATATATATTGATAAAGTCTTAAAAAGAACCAGCTGATAATTTTATTTATTAGAGAAACTAGCTATAGACATAACGTTAATGATCAAACGTTATTTGGTATTACGCTTATCTCTTAATTATAAACTATCCTTCATTGTGGTATTTTTTTTTTTAAATTTTACCAATCACCAGAGAACTATTAAAAACTAAACTAATAGGCAGAAACGAAAAATACATTCATTCAAAATTAATCTTTAAAAGTCCTCCCAATTTAAAAACTTTTCACATCATTCAATCATTTTGAGAAAATTATTTGCAACATTAAAAGGGCTTTCAGTAATATGGATTCATCAAAATCTATCTTGTCAGAACTGAAACCTGCAAATTAGCTCTTATAAGTCAGATTATTCTATAATAGCAGTTCCTGCAGAGAAAGAGAATCCTACTATCATTATGGATAGTAACATATATAAAAATAAAATCCCGGATCTATTAAATTATAGAGCTTATATTAAAACAAAACAAGATCATACAACTTATATTTAAAAGATAACTAAGGTCCTTATTAGTAAATGACCAATTGATGATGACAAAAAATAAAATTATTCCTAGGGAGAAATCTTTTTGTCCTAAATTCTATAGTTTATCAAAAATAATAAAATAGATTCCATTACATCCTATAGTTAGTGTCATAGGATCACCAACTCAGGCTTTAAAAGATATATAGTAAATCAAATACGACCAATATACAAAATCATATCTAAAATAACACAACTCACTTTGTGTCTATTATTAATGATTTAAACATCATATCAAATGATATCCTTGTGAGCTTTGCCATTATTTCATTGTTTTCTAACATAGCAATGAATGTGGCATTGTATATAACTTCTAAACATTGCAATTTATACAGTCATCTTACCACATTAGCTAAACATTGTCTTAATATCTTTTTTATTTACAATAGTCATTTCTACAAACATGTAACTGGAACTCTAATAGTGTCTTCCATTTACAATATTTTCACCAATTTATTCATGAAAGAAATTTGAAACAGTTTTAAACTTAAAATTATACAAATCTATCTGGCTCAGACATATACATGGCATATTTATGGTTTGGTCACATGGCAAAAAAAAATTGAATAACTTCGTTACATATTACTTTACACCCCCAAATTAGGTTTACTATGGAAATGGAGAAGGATAGAAAACTGGAAAACTCCCTTTTCTTAATATTCTTGTTTCCAAAACTAACAATTCCTTAACATCTTTGATATATAGGAAATTTACCTATATTAATAGATATCAAGACATTATCATCCAACTCAAATCTCTGTAGCCAAGTTTCTTTTTACAAGGGCAATATTATTCCCAAATCTGAATTAAGAAAAGAGATAAAGTATATGATGTTTTATTAATAAATATTTTCAATAACATTGCTATAAATAGAACATTGTTCAAATCAAGAGCTCTTAAAAAAGAAAAGCAAATGCTTCTACTAGAGTTTGTATTTTTTATACAAAAGAAACCACAGACAAGATTGGAATGGTACTGAGACACTATGATATAAAAATATTCTATACTAAGCAAAAGAATAATGTTCTGATCAACCCCAAGAATGTAATCTCTGTGGAAGCTGAAGAGGTCTATGAGATCCCACATGGTATGTTCCCAATCTGCATAGAAAGGAGTAGTCAACATATAAGTTCTAGAAGAGATAAGCACAATGCTGTGAAAAACCTCAACATCTTCAACACTTGCTCTCCATTACATAGATTTCTCAAATACTAAATCATATCCACATGTAACAACAATTGTCAAAGAATATTTAGAGACTATAGAAATATTTAAAAAAAATTGGAAATATAATGAAACAATAAAATTACTAATTATATGATAGTTTTATCAAGAAAATGAGTAAAAACACTATCTAATTTAACTCAAATCTAGTCAACAATGTGATACAATTATCTCTGCTACAACAATGTGATTATTACTGATATTTTTCATACAGTTGAAGCAAGTACTATCTTGTTGAAATGTCAGTGTTTATTTTATTTTATTAAATACGATTGCTTTTGAAAACATGATTTATAATACCTATTAGTTAAATGTATTATAATTTGAGTAATGTCCATTGGATGGAGTAGCTGGAGAATTCTAGGCTATATGATTTTTAAAAGGAGACATATTGATAAAGTTCCTATGAAAAATAAAAGCTGGTTTCTTGTTTAAATTAATTTTAACTATCTTTAAGTTTTTTATTGTCAATTTTGTTTAAGCCTGATTAATATTATGTATGTGTGTATGCATCTTTGAATGAAAAATGGTGCATCGACAATTATATTAAGTGGTGTTTAAAATAACCATGATATCTTTCCTTCTTGAGTAATTTTGTGCTTTTACATTTGATCTTGAAAAGATTACAACAAATTTATATGTAACTGTATTATTGTATGATATTAACCATGTGAATTCATTAGAAAATGGAATGCTCATCATTTTTTTATTATAATGTAATTATTTTTAGTACTTATAATATTACATCTACTCTTTACTTGCTACTATAATGCTAATATAATATCTTTTAAGAAAAATCTTAAACAGAAATTGATTTATTGATGATTATTTTCATTCTATTTGAAAATTTTCACAATTAGTATGATAGCTAGCATTTTGATAAAATCTCATTCAGCTATTCCAAGCTTAGATGTGTCGAAGTATATTGTTATAATCTATAAAATAATAATCAGAATATATGTGAATTAAAATCTTTTCATTTTTTTTATTGATTTGATCTTTAGCAAGCAGAGAAATTTTAAAATAAATTTTTGTATTGTGTCTTTTTGGTTCTTGGTCATTTAGTAAACCCATTTCTAGTGAATGATGAAAAAGGTAGAATAAAAGGTCACCCTTTAGACTGGAATAAAATGAGTTTCCTCATAATTGTTTAAACTGTTTGTTTTTTTAAGAATTTTATCAGACCTGCTTATGATCCACAGATCATATTTCTCAAGCCTAAATAATGGTTTAGTAAAAAATAGGATGTGTGGACAGTATCTAAATATATGATATAAAAGTAGATGTAATTTAGATGATTTTTTGACAGAAAACATTTTTACATTTTGTAACTTGTACACAAATGTGATTATTTGATTGGTTATATTGGAAAATCATGTGTCATAAAAATTTGAAATGTGAAAAAACAAACAATTTATGCAAATGTGAGAAAATTCAATGCAATCTACTTTTATAAAGAGCCCTAGTTGAATATCTTCACCACTCAATATCAACAGTTTTAGTAAGTCAGCTGGCCAAGAGACAATGAAAAAACTTACCTTAAAGTTTCTTTGGTTGTAACCACTCATCTTTATAATAAAATAAGTAATGAAAAGACTTTAATTTGAATGTAATCCCATTATTATTTTAGAAATCATCATAGTAATATTTTAGAATACTTAAGTCTTAAAAACAAAATAAAATCTCATTGAATTGTTGACTGTCTACTTTTGTAAAGAATTTTTCTGCTTTTGTGGATCAGAAATATAAACAATAAAAACCTTTTGGAAACATTAAGCGCATTTCTTTTATTATATCTCAGTATCACATAGTCATAAAAATACCCAATACTGAATATAATTTATTAATTGAGATTTAAAAATATCTGTGCTAACAATAATCTCTAGTTTTATAAATGATTATTAATATCATTAATATATTTATATAACATGGTTTGTATCAGGATTGTAAGTGTAGAAAGACTGACATTTATAAATCAAAGTGTAATAATTTGCTTTCTATAAATATTGTACAAATGATGAAAACATGAGTAAGAGATTGTGATTTGAGCCAAAAAATGAGAACTAGTTTGGCATTCAATGTGTAGCTTGGAATTCATACGTTTTTCTCACATATCTTTGATCACATGATTCAGAAATGTGTAATGAAATAGAAGTTTGAAATATATTTTAATATATATTTATGAAGTTAAGTTTAAATATATCTTTAAAATGTATATAAAGTTACATCATAATAGATGTTATGCATATCTTATTTAAAATGTAAATTAGGCATTTCAAAATACATTCATAATGAGAGAGATCAGTTTGTCTTATGTGATCACATTGATGGCTGCAGTATGATAGAGCCCAAGTGTAAGATGCCCTGATAAAACAAAACATGAAAGAAATATATTTCTGGAGAATTATCAACTTCAATAACCATGCATAAAACATTTGTTGCAACTGTTTTGCTATACAAACTATTGACATATCACTCTCGATTTATGTGTATATATATATTTTAAAAACTTCATCATCAACTGCAATAAAGAAAAGAAATAACTCTTGCAAATATATCAGCTACTCATATTTATATTCAATAACTGTTTAATTATGAATATTTGGTGTTGTGGCTGTTTTCTATATATCTATTTCATTTATGGCTACAGACCAATCAGACGAAGGCGCTCATTTTATTAATAAACCTTGATTATAAAACCCAACATCAAAATATATTATAGAGTAATGCATCTTGAAATGAAGTATTTCAGTTAATGGTACACATAATTTAGCCATATGATAGGTCAATTTCATTTTATATAAATACACCGATTAATTTAAATATGAATTGAATAAACACATGACAAAACCACTTGTGTAATTTAATATGTTGCAACGCAGTAAAATTATAATATTATAAATATAAGCATTTAAGTATCACAATCAATTCAAGATAAAAAAGATAATAGAATATACTTCTATATATGATTATTAATAACATATTTAGAAATGCGTCAATAATTATGAATTTTATTTGTGACTATCAGATAAAGTAAATAGGTTTTTCTTTCACACACACACACACACACACACATATATATATATATAATTAAATATTTAATAAATACAGAACTAAATACATATGCAAATGATGAAAAAAAGCAGAACAAACTTCCATGTGCTCACAAATATATACTCCCATTATTAGAAGCACATAAGAATAAAACGGTCAACTGCTTATTCTGTAGCTTTAGATTGTAATAATGTTTGGTTTTCTAATAAATGCTGAAGTAAGGTAAATTTTAAACTCAAACTACATTTAAAGACAGCATTGTTAATTTAATTTATATTATATACAAAAGTTAAGAGGCAGAATATTTTATAAAGAAGTCGAATAATTGTAAAAAAAAAGACCAACTTCCATATGATGTCAAATATAAATGTATATAAATTTTCTTTAATTGTCAGAAAAAAAAAATCCAAATAAACCAGTCAACTACATTCAGCTTCAGATTTTAGTATGGTTTAGTTTTTTGATAATTGCAGAGATAAACATATTTCAAACTTAAACCAGATGTAAAAAAAAGCATTATTAGTTACAATGTATCCATAGCTCAAATAAAAAAAATTCAAATATATCTAATGATTGATGATCAGATAAGATAGTTTTTGTTCAGAAACCTATATATTTTCGTTAAATGTAGGAACCTTGTACGTAAAAAACTTAATTAAAATATTTTAAAAGAAAATTAACCGTTCAAGTAAAAAAAAAAATCCAATACATTTCAATTTTATAGATATAACACCTCCATACTTCCCCATTCTTTTTAAATTCATATAAATAAAGATACAATAAAAGACAAATGACCACCCAAGATGCATGGCCCAGGTCACTATCTAATATATACTTCTATTATATGAAGAGTATTTATCTAGAGTAAATTGTTACATTTTCATTTACCATTGTCAAACTCCCTCCACTCACAACTTTGATACCATCCATTTCAGATAAATACAAGAATGATTATTACTAATCATTTTTAAAACTAGAGATTATCTCTAGCACAGATATAAATTTTAAACCTCAGTTAAAGATTAATATATCTGATTTTGGCGTCAAAGTTGTGAGTGGAGGGAAATGGTAAATGAAAATGTAACAATTTCAATTTTACTATTATGAGATTTATTCAAAACATGTTGATTAATAATGGCTCAAATATTGTGTTTGGCTAAAGTCAAATTAATAAACAACTAGAGGATGGATTTGACTTTAAATAAATTTATCCAAAGCAATTATATATATATATAATTGTAGTCTATATTCTAATAAAATAACCAGAAACTATTCACCATATATATATAGTTTAGTATATGCACATGTGGATACATAATAGTATGTGCGAGATAATGAAAATGTATCTCCAATATCACAAACTGAAACTGAATCTGGGTTGTATCTGAAAGACGTTTTGCAAATAATTATTTTTTTGTCAACCTAGCTTATTATTTAAGTATTGGTCAGTAAAAGTATATCTAAGTATTTTCAGGTAACGAATTCAACAACAAAATATGAAACAAAACTTTTATCAAACTGGATATTGATAGTTAATGCTTTCTCCAATATTATTTTTTGTGGGTGATGCTTTTGCAGTTTAGTACAATAGTTGAATGACGGATTTGAAAATGAAAGTTCCTACATTGAATCTCAATTATCCACTTTTGGTGTTCATTTGTCACATAGTCACTAGAGTGGCTAAGCATTTTATTATTGCTATATTTAATTTAGTGCAATGACAGAGAGATGATTCAGAGCTGAAGATTTTGGGATCATTTCTCGGTTAAGTAAAATGTATAAATTAAAACTGAAATTCAGGTAAACTTAATGACATTATTAAATGTGCAGTCAATCACTAAATTGCACTTATAAACAATTATCCATTTGTTTTTAGAATGAGACTATTTTCTTTTTTACTCTATATATTTATGTGTAATAAACAATGATTGATACTTCATAGTATTATAGTGGCAAACTCATAAATCATTACTCGTCTAATTTTACTATAGCAATTACCAGCTCTCCATTACATTTTCAGTGCAATATAAAAATAAATACATGTTTTTAATTAAAGAAAGTATTCAGAAAATGTTACCAGGCAACAACAATGTTTTGCATAGTATTACTGAGCTGGATCATGAGCTCATAGCTAATCTGTACTTTTGAAGAAAATAAAGTAAAGCCATTATGACTATATTTTGTTCAAAGACACCTTCATGTGTATTGAGCATTATGTACAAAGCTCAGATTTTATCGAGAAGCATTGATTATAATAGAATAGCTATTGTTTATTGAACTATTTAAATACATGTATATTGTTTACACTATATTGTGGGGAGTTTGACAGTCTGAGTTTAAGTCCCTTACAATTATGTTTATTGAACTACAAAAGCACAATATTTTCCAATAAGGATTCTTTAAAATAAAATAAATAGAAAAATGTCAGATTTTCATCACAATCAAATGTGTTCTGCATGATAACCTATTTCTTCAATACCTTTTTTCTTTATGGAAATGTAATAGGAATCTTGCCACCGGCAGACTACAGCCTTTATAGTTGTTTTGATGTTTTAAGTCCATATCAATTTTAAAATGTATACATTCACTTCTAATTTCCATTATCCATTTTTGTTAAATTCTTCAAATTTTAAGTTCTCTGATGCTAAAACAGGAAATTTGACCATTGTTTATTTCTGACACTATTAAATTGCTAAAATTTGTTTTATCACTCTGAAAAATAATTTATGACTTTTTTGTTTAATTTTGTAAAACATTTAGTATTAAGCTTAGAAAATGTATATCAAATTCAAAAAGAATAATAAAAGCAATGAATAAAATGTATATGTTTTCAACATTAGTTGAAGAAACATTATTAATATGTATGATTACATAGGATGTTCTGAGACAGATAAATGGCTGCTGACCTACTGTAAATTTTATTCAATTTATGAATTTTAAATTATCTTTTTTTATTTGCATGGGGAGGGGGGGAGGTATATATAAGCAAAGAAGTATATATTGATACAATGTATATTATGGAATAAAAATTGAATGTTTTCATTTCAGAGTATAAATGTTATTTGTACTGAAAGTATGCATAATATTTATAAGCTTAGTACTTAGAAACAGCAAAGTTTCCCAAAAGTCTTACAACAAATAATAATCTCTCTATAAAGATATATAAATGATTGATTGATCTGAATGTTTTTGTGTAGTGGTATACTATCAGACCTCTGGAGTCTGTGGTCCTCATATTAATTTGAGTACTGACACCTTTTGTGCTCAAATTCCTCTTGAAGTCTTAAGAAATTAAGTCATTCAAATATTTTTCTATTAATGTCAGATTTAATAGTTTGCAACTCAATTGTAATATGAACATTAGCAGTATCTTTATTAAATCTATACATTATAGAAAATATCCACAAGCTACTACTAGGAAACAACATGTTAGTTTTACTAGTCCCAAGATAAACACATGAGCACAGCTTATCTGTACTTTTGAAGAAATAAGAATTGAATTCACTCTCATTTCAGAGTACAGTTCTTATGTCTACTGAAAATACAGACAGCTAAACTTAAATGTTTGAGACTTAGAAACATTACACTTTGTGTGAATATGTGAGGTTGGTGATATTCCATAAATTGACTGTAGCTATTTTTTTATACTGATATATTGTCTAGAGGAAAGGAACAGATCTAAAAGTTCCAAATGCATTCCTTCCATATTAAAAGCTCCTCATTGAAGAAAACCATAATCTAGAAACAAGGTCAGGGATATTGGCTAGGACCACATCAAATAGGAATTTATTAAGCACTATTATCTGGCATTAACTGATTAATAAAGCTTGCATAATCATGCTGAAACAAAAGAAATTTGCTACTGAGCAATATTATGGAAACTGGGTCATGTAATGTTTTACTGTTTCCTTTTTCAATGATAGCAATGGTACCTATTTATTCTACCACTTAAATACTTCATTTCTAAGCTGCCATTATTATTCTCAATTTGATATCTTTTTCCAAAATTTCTTTCCAGCCTGAAGTATATATATATGTTCAAGTATGAGATTTATATGTAAAAATGAGTAAAAATGCCTTTATTGAAGTCATTTTTCTTATTTTCTTTCAGTATTATTTCCACCAAAAGCATTCTATTAAATCTTAATTCTATGATTAATTTCATTCATCATATTTCAGTATGTATTCCAATTCATTAATTATAATTTTATTTTCCCTTTTTTTTTAAAGCCATTAAAGACTACCTTAGTCATTTTATATTTATTTTTAGTCTTATTTTCATTCTTTTTATCTGATAAGTTTGGCAATATTTCCAAAACATCAGAAACATATCATTTGGCAAACTGAAATAATTTATCTTTATTTTTATTCAATTATATTTCCATTTTAATCCAAAAAATATATTTATAAATTGTTGTATAAATGGAATATTCTTATCTACACTACCTTTAACACTGTTAATGTTTTTAGCGATATCATGTAATAAAATCTATGCTATTGTTATTGCTCAAAAATATTTCTAAAAATTTTACAATATCCTGGATCTATGTCTCCATATTCCTAAAGTTTTAATTATTATAGAAATACTTTTGTTCAAAAACCTTTTCATAATCTATAAATCCAATGCAAACTATTATTCATTAGTCTCTCTGATAACTTGTCTTAATATTTGGATTTTTGGAAAAAAATATTACATAAAATCAGTAATTTTTAATATCATTTTTGACTTATCTCAAAATATCAAGAACACTAGAAAATTCTTCTAATGTTCTAGTATATTATTATGAAGTTGTCAATGGATGCATAGCTTCCCCAACAATTACTTTATTTTTTTTACCTTATTCTTTTAAAATATCTAATGATTTCACTACTTTCTAAAGCTTTACCCTTTTAATTATTTAAAATTTGTCTCACCTTTTAAAATATCTGCCATTTCAAAACATGTAATTATAATAGCAATAAATGGATAAAAGCTTTGTCACAGTTTACCTGGCAAATAATGTGCATTAGTATATGAAATTAATGTCTCTACATAGAAATCAGATTTTCATTTTGTTGGACTTCATCTTATGATGGCATATTATGAAAATATAGAATAAAACTGTTAACTGGAACTCTAGTGGTATTAATGTCTACAGACTTCTTTATAATATTTTGCTAACAGTTAAGGTGTCTAAATTCATACACTAAATAGATAAATAAATAAATAATAATATCTAGTTTGTTTTCTTGCTTTTTTATTACTATGTAATTTTTTGTAGAACTATTTTTTTTTTTTTTGCTTTTTGATTACTATTTGCTTTTTTATTAAACTATTTTATACTCATCATGATATCAGCTTTCTTTTTAATAATAGATTCATCTAGTCTTTTCATTGCTAAAATATTTTTTTCGTAAATTTTAAGAAAGATTTCATGAATTTAGTTTAGATAGTATAGTCAATTAATGAAAGATTATATTACATGTTTTGTAAAAATATTAAAAAAAAGAAGATATTTGCAGTTTAATCATATTTTTGATTAATAAACATTAATAATAATTCTTATTGAAAATACAACGAATGATGATTAATCAGGAAAAATGTTAAATAGTCTCTCCATGTGTACCTGCACTTTCGATCATGAACTATTTCAAGAGTATAAATGGCTTTCTAGATAAGATAGGGAGAAAACTCACATAAACTCATAGGACTTCTATGTGAGCTGAAGTTTAAATTCCAGAGATATCTACTATCTAGGTAAGAAATAGATATAGGATTATTTACAGGCCATCCAGACGTTTTATGATTTCTGAAGTGAGATGGTTTTGAAAATACTTAAGTACATTATATACAAGTTGAACAATTGTTAGCAGTACAAATTTTATATCATGCATCAAAGATTTTTTTGTGCCATGCAAATTATTATCTGTCTGATATTTATTCTGCATATAGTTTAAGTAATAAACAGTTTTGTTTACAGTTCAACATTTGTGATATTAATTTCTATGGAGTATTTTTCGAAGCATGTTTGGCTGGTAGTTTCCTTACCTAAGCTTAATCCTTCCTAATAGAATTCCAACCAGAAACGAGCCAACTATGCCTGGATATAACATTAAAAAACATCCCATGACTTCAGCTAAACAATAGTATGTTTCTCTATATATATATATATTCTGTGGCATTGTTTTTTCTTAGATTATGCGGGAACTAAATATACAACTTAAGAAATAATAGTTATTCTTAATATTAATTGTTTTGTCTTTAAAAACTAAGCTTATAGATTATTATAAAATACTTTATTATATGTTATATAAGTATAAACGAGAGGAAATGAAAGGCTTAATATATACACTAGTTTTAAAAAAGAACATTATAATTAACATAAAATAGATATTTATTTTTATATTGAAAAGAAAAGCTAATATATCAACGGCCTCAGTGAAAATCTTTAGTTTCCGTTGTTCTGTGGATAAAACCGTCAACTTTTAATTATTACTTATATTTATTGCTAATGTTTAACATAAATTATTTTGCTTCAGAAACCTATAAATTATTTCATAAATCAAATTCACAGTTGCTTATTCTCTTGAAAGATTTAAATAGCTTAAATGATTATTTCTACCGATACTTGTATGATCGATTTTTACTTTTCATTTAAAAATAATATCAATTCAGAGAGAACATAAAAACTATTTTATATAAAGTTTAAATTCATGATTATATTAATAATAAGTAAAAAATATAAGTTGAAAAAAAAAAGCTTTCGGTTAGATTTCCATCTGAACTGTTGTTTTCATTTATAAAGTTTAGATTGCGCATGCGCTAATATCATTTTTTTTTTCAAACTTGTAGCAATTGTAACTTGTAATAAATATATTTGTTTCTGATCGTTTTATAGCAGGTTTTGAATAATATCAAGTTGAGAGAATTTTTCCCAATCAGAACACCGATGGATCAGATAGTTACAGTCTTTTTTTTTAATAACTATAATCCACAAAAGCAGCAAAATTCTATACTTAAATAAAAAACCACCATTTTAATAAAATAAGATTATAAGTTATATTGGAATGATTTCCAAATAATAACGTTTACGTTATGATTAAAATTGATTATAATAGAAGAATTGAACCTGTTCCAAAAATAAAAATTACCATTAAATAATAATTAATTAGATTAGAAAAATAATTAATTAGATTGGTAATCAGAATCTAAATTTTTCTTGATATATAAATTAAAGGAATATGAAATATGGCATTGCTACTTGGGAAAAATCTGGAACAGAATAAATGCCAACTTGAAAAAAAAAAAGAGATACAGGCACAGTAACATAATAAATAACAACTTGAGAGAAAAAAGTCACAAGCTCACACATTATGGAAACACAGTTGTGAAGCATGTATGAATTGCAAGTCCAAAGTTTTATGTGTGCAAGAAGATGAAGACCCAATGAATTTACATTACAGAAGATATCAGGGTGGATCAAGGGATTTTTTCAAGTCACAACCTTATTTGTAAGTTGTATGGCTACATGTATGTATATGCTAGCTTTGTAATATCTTTATTTGATCTTTTATACATCATCTTGATGGTTTAATAAACATAATATATTTAACTTATTCTATCTGTGAATATTTTATTTCTGCTTATTTCAGCACCTTTATCACAACTGCAATACTCATATTATCAGTACACAGCAGAAAACTTATGCAGTCAACCAGCTCAAGGGGGAGTTTGTGAGTAGATCAAATCTTGGATAAATTAGAAAAAAGTTTATTTAATCATAACACTTAGTTTTAGGGTTTTAAAATGACATCACAAGTGACATTAAATAAGTTTAATGTAACTATCTATTCAATTGGCCAATTTATTTAAAGAGAATAAAGAATCTTTTTTTACAAATGGAATCTCTAGTGACCCCATTAAAGTTGCCACTCTGCTATGCTATGCTGAGCAGAATGTAATTGAAATTGCAAGTTGCCAATGTGATCACATGGGATTCCAGAGAAATTATTATATGCAACTATATTGGAGAAGTTAAATAATTACGTTTGTCCATAGCATTCAAAACATGTAACACAGTTGCATTTTAGAAATAGGTGGCAAGCCAAGGTGAAATATGTCATAATTATGACCAGATATTGAAAATTTGATTAAACATTATAAATTTGGAGAATCTCACAAGGACACTGTTACAATTCTTTGAGGAAAGTGTGATAATGGTTTTAGAGAGAAGTTTCTAGACTTAAGGGATTTGACTTATTATGAAGCATTCAAAATGGCATTAGACCATAAAATTGTATTAGAGAAATGTAAGGAATTTCAAAATTTTGGTTGTAGGAAGAAAATAGTGCTTGCATTAAACAGTAATTTGAAAGAAATGGTTTGATACTGCTATTGAAAGAAAGACCATATAGCATGCAGATAGAAATTGATAAAAGAAACACTATAAAGCCAGTGGAATTGTGGGCCATTTAGAACAGGTATGTTGATTGAAAGAGAAAAACGAATATAAAAGCTCACTTTCCTTTTTCAAAATAAACCACCAAAATTACAAAGTTAAAAATACCCTTATTATTAATGTCTTAGCAGGATCTGATTTAAAATTAAATTTTACAAAAGGGAATGTAATTCAATATACCAAATGCACACTCAAGGGTACCAATTAAATCAAAACTGGATCCAACCACATCAACCATTAATTAAATAGATGGGTGAAAAGCTGAAATGATGCACAGTAATAAAAGTAGTAAGTTGGACAAAGGCTAATAAAGAATATCAACTGTTAGTCAAATGGATCAATAGAGGTTTGCCTAGCCATTGGCCCAAACTATTCCATAAATCTATATGAAATATCACTAATAAATTTTCTCTAAACAAAGGATTTGTACTTCTGGGTGATAAAGTAGAAATATTGAGTAGTGAGCATTAAAACATTGTAAAGTTTATTAAAGTCATGCTGGCATGGTGTGAGCTAAAACACTTCCCCATAGTTATATATAGTATCCTGGTATCAGTTAACAAATAGAATAATTTCTTTAAAAATATTACTACTACTATTACTAACTAAAACTACTTTTATTATTATTATTATTATTATTATTATTATTATTATTATTATTATTATTATTATTGTTGTTATTATTATTATTATTATTATTATTATTATTATTATTATTATTATTATTATTATTATTATTATTATTATTATTATTATTATTATTATTATTATTATTATTATTATTATTATTATTATTATTATTATTATTGTTGTTGTTGTTGTTATTATTATTATTATTGCTATAAACATAACTTTTAAGAAAACTAATTAGATGAAACGATATGACAATACTAAATTCCCAGTCCAAAGACCTTGCTAAATCAAGAAGGGACATAATAAGTGCAAGCTGATGACTCATATATACTGGAAATTCCTCATTTGAAAAACACAGTTGCAAGTCCTTGTACCATTATGCAAAACAAGTTTTACAATCATTAATCTTTCATTGATATAATGTGGAATGCCAATAATAGGAGATATTAAATTAGAATTTTATAGCAAATTCAACACCATACTTTTTTTTTCACTGACTGACCTACCTTTCCAAAAAGAACTTGAAACATCTTGATAAAATTGATGTTTTTTCCCTTTATTATGTGTATATTCATTACCATATTCAAAATAGTACATTACAAATAATCTGCCTAAATATTTAATGTCTCAATAATATTGTTCTGAAAAATGTGTAAAAAGTATATTGTCATTGTAAGATAAATGTCAGAAAAATAGTTAAGATTTTTTTTCTTAGTCATCCATTTACATTCATAATATTAATGGCAATAATAACTCCATCAATAGACGAGATACCTGCTTTGACTTCTCCAAACGTTGGACTATCTAGTTCATTTGCATATGCTTTGCATACTGTTTTGTTTCCCTTGCCCTGTTTTTTCATTCTGCAGCTCACAGTACCGCTATGAATATGAGGCAAAAGACCTCGAAAGTGCTTAGCGTGTAATAATTTCTGTGTATCTTTATAGCTTCTCATTCAAGTGTGGCATACGCTTTGTTAATTTTGTATATTCATAATATACTTGTTGTCAAAATTCAATGCCTCAGTAATATGACAATGCTGAATAAATTTAATGTAGAATTTCAACAGCTGGTATATATATATTGTACCAGACACTCAATCTATCCTGATCACAGAGGGCACCACCAGATCACTACAGGTTTCCCCTGGGAATAATTGCTGAGAGATTCATGACTTCATTTAAGAAGCTACAGTACATCACATCACATAGAAAAATTTATTTACTGTGATCAGAATGGATGATGATGATGGATTGTGCTGACTAGACTCAGAGAGAAAGAAGAATCTTAAATATTGTATAGACAATTGAGAAATAAAAGCACTAAGACAAACAGCCAAATTAAGTTTAAACATATTTTAAAAATTTTATTTAAGAGAAAAATAACTTATAAGAAAAAGTTTATAATATAACAAATAGGGTTATATCAAGCATGTACCAGAAAGATGAAAATTCACTGCTCTGGCAGACAGACTGATCTTCTAATAGCGAATTATAAAGTGAGGGAGCAAATTTCTTTCAGCAGGGAATTCACTTAAACATTGGTTTTCCCATTCACAGATATAAAAACAATACGTTCTTGAAATAAATCAATGAAATCAGCACCAGTGAGCTTTTATAGGCCTGGAAAATGCATCAGGACAAAGAAAATTATATGCCAGTAGAAGCTACATCTTGTATTATGTTCAAAGCAAAGATGATTGATTTATCTCAAGAACAAATGAAAATATGATTTAGAATGAAAGGAAAACACAATTAACTGGTCAATCCCCAACCAAACGATTGGCCAAAACTAATAATAATTAAATGTCTCAATAGAAAACCAGTAAATCATTAGAAAACTAGTTACATCTGCCCCAGCATTTCAAGAAAATGGATTACAAATAAATCGACAAACTAAGTTCTGAGTACACACTCTGATAAAATTCAATCACACGTAAAAGACAAAAATGAATCTAGCAAGCAAATATAAATGTTCCTAGATTTTTATAAGTTAGTTTATCAGAGAGTGTTTATGAGTAAAAAAAAAACCTTAAGGCATTAAATACTTTAGCAGAAAGAAACGCTCTTCCACCGGTAATTTACAAAAGGATAAATATTATCTTCCTGCTGGTGACTTATAAATTACAAAAAAAAAAACAATTACAGTTTCCAATTTCAGAGACATAAGAAAAGAAGAAACGCAATCTCCACATCCAGAAAACTAGAACAATAAATACGAAAAGTCGCCAGCCAAAAGATTTTGTGGTTTGCAAAAGTGCAAACACGGTATTTAAAATCAATTATTGGATAATAAAAATAATTACAGGTGGGCATTTCAAAATATACACAAGACTGCTAAAGCATTTATAAAAAGTTAGGCATAAAAAAAACTCACTAGACACTCTCCGATAAATAAAATTGAAAGCAAACTTGGAATTTTAAAACTAAGATTCCAAGACACACAGTGAAGTATAATAAAAAAACAAAAACAAATGCTAAATATGAGGTTAAATATTGATTAAGAATACAGATTTATGTTTAAGATTGAGCAGAGATTTAACTAAAAGAATTTACCCTGGGAAGAATAAAAGAAAATATTTATATTATGGTAAAGCAATGTTCACGTAGAGTGTGCACTTTTGTACTAGTTCATATTCCAGGAATTTTGACAGCGCAAGGTAGAGATACTGGGGATCTGGCTTCTTTTAAATGTTCATGGCATGACTGAAGGAGAGTTGGAAGTCAAGGATTCATCATTTGTTTAAGTTAGCACTGCATATTGATGATGACAACATGTAGAGTAGTATATTTAGACATCCTGTAAAGCAATGAAGTCTTTTAACAATTACGAGTTTTTTTAACAGGAATTAAATGTCTGAACTGCTACCAAAACTCTATAAATCTCAACAGTCTGCAATCAAAGTGTGTAAAAGAATACTGAATCTCACTTGGGAAACAGCTTGTCTAGTCAACAATAAGTAACAACTCCTCCCAAAATTGGTGGGGCTATTTATATCTCGCTACATTTCCTGTGAAAAACTTTCCTTGTTGTCAAATTCTACACCTTAGGCAGGGAAAATATCAATCTGCCACTCAATCTAATGAAGAATTCCACCCAAGGATGGTTTTAAACAAAAACAACATACAATTAAATCTCCGCTTTTAGAATTAAACTAGAACTGATAAAAATAAGAGACAGGAATATAATCAACACATTTGCTTGTTTTTAATCAAATTGATTAAAAACAAGAGGTGAAAGAAAACTATTTTAAAATCAACTTTATATAATGAATAAAAAAATATTTTAAATAATTTTTAAATGACTTTAGATTTAAATTTGATCACTGAAAGGTAGTTTTATTGATTTTTTTTTTGTCTAAACAATGATTGATATGGACTGCTCCATCACAATATATATATATAATCAAAATTACCCCAAATTAACAACTCAATCAGACTAGCCAAGAAAATAAACTCTAGAATACTACCAATGGTTTCACTGCTACAAGCAGACTTCTCAAGTGTTACCTAAAAAACTATAAAATAACAACACATTAGCCACAATGCCACATCCCTCCCATCCACCCTTAATATTAAAATAATTTTTAAATAAGCTAATTGCTTCAAAATCATAAAATTTTAATAATAAAGTATCTTTAATTCTTTTTATTTCATTTCTCTTAAAAAAGACAACCTTAGTTTCATCAAAATTAAGTGTAGTCTTTTCCATGGATATACAAGTAGAACAAAGACATTTAATTCTAACCCTATTTTTATGTATGTTTATTCTTTCATTTAAGCTCAAACTATTCTGACCTATATATACCTTCTTACAAAACAAGGGATAATATACATTACTCCAGAAATAGTCTTTCTATCAAAAATTTCCTTTATATTATTTAATAAATTATTCAAAGTAATACCACTTTTTCAAGCAATTTTCTTATTTCCAAAAAAAATATTATTTTTACATACAATTTTATAAAAAGACAATTTAAATGGCAAAGAAATAAAATCATATTTTTCTTTATCTTTTACATCATTACAAATATTACTATTAAATAAAATATTTTTAACAAATTTCTCAGAGTATCCAACACTCAAATAATCTTTATAAAATTGACCATGTTGAAACAAAGCTACTACACTAGAATTATTTAATCTGTTATTTCTATAACAATTTCTTGAAGCAGTTTAGTTTATAGATACAGATTGATGAGTATCAAGTTTAATTACAGACCTTAACTCTTTACTCTTAAGATAATGATTACATGCCAAAAAATTAGTCTTTACATTTCTAATCACCAATAGATCTAAAAATTTTAATTTAACAAAATCTAACCTATCTTCTTCTGCCATATATTTTATAGAAAGATCAAAACAATTAAACTCATTTACCAACTCTTTCAATTTATCATTCTCAACTACAAGCAAACAAACATCCACATATCTAACAAATAATTTTAAATATAAACAATTCTTTTTAATAATAATTCTCTTTTCCAAATGACTAAGATAAACTGAACAAATTAGAGGATAAATAATATAACCTATTATCCACCCTTCCTCAATCTTATAAAAATTACCATTATAATCCTCTAATAATAAAAGCAAATCTTTAATAACTTTAATTGTATTTTTTGATAAAGATCCATGTTTAACCAATACAGACATAAGAACATCAATACTGCTTAACCTATTAAGATTGATATATATTCTTAATATCCAAACTATACCCAATTACTTTCCATTTTAAAATTATTAATCTTATCAAAAGCCTGAAAAGAAGAAGAAACTGTGTAATTAACAAAATGAACAAATTGATTTTAAAAAAATTCAAGAATCTAGAAAAACCCTACGCAACCCTACCTATAAAATTGAAAATAAGTCTTAAAGGAAACCCCTCTTTGTGAGTCTTAATATTCATAAACATCTTAGCTGATATGAAGTCATTAATTATGATAACATTTTAAATAATCTATTAAAAATTTTTAAATTTACCATTTTTTTTCATAATATTTATTAACCTCTTTTAATCACATTGCCTGGATCTTTTATAATAACATATATTTATAAACCATTATTTAATTCTTTATCCATTTTCTTCCTGAATTTATTTCATTTCATAATGACAAACTGGCCAGCTTTGTCTTCATGATAAATGATCACATTATTAGCAATTAACCTATTCTTAAGATGTCTAACCTCAGTAGGATTAACAATATCTTTTTTTTCTTTTTAAGCTTTTGTTTAAAACCAACTGAATGCCAATTTTCTGCTCATCACTCAAATTACTAGATTCAATAGACAAAATTGTAATCAAAAACTATATTTTTTGAATGAAAAGGAGCAAAGTTAGGACCTTTACTAAGAATCTATAATTCTCTGTTCTTTAACTTAATATCTGAAAGATTAACAACTTTATTAATAGAAACATTACTCTCAAATATCTATCACTGTACTAAATTTTATTCATTTTTTCAAACAACCATTTAAATTTTCTTTCATACTTCCTACAATAGAAATTTAACCTATTTTTTTCTAAATTGCCTTATGAAATAATTAAAAATTAAAATCTTGCCTCTTATCTAAACAATACCTATTTCTTTTATATTCATAAATAAATTTGTAAAATTTAGTAAATTTCTCTTCCAAAAAACTATTTGAAATATAGCATGACTACAGGTCACAAAACCTTGGACTCATGATTATAATGACCATGCTGAACCATTTTGCGAGTTGTGAAAAACACTAGTTTAGAAAAAACAATAAAGAAACCTAAAATAAATATGCATTTTTCATGGGATTTCTAGGGTATTGGTATCAGATAATGACACTAGTTTGTATCCAACAGTTTTGGGGGATTTCTTAAAAAATGGTGGATTAGACTCATCTTTACACCTTTATACCATCTGCAGTTAAATGATATTATAGAAGATAGTGCAAATATTAAAACAAGCACTAAAAAGGGGCCACACATATTCAAGAAACATGAAATACAACCTTAAGTATGTCAGCTTAATATGTCTTTGATTAGTATTGGTAAATTTGGATGAAAAATTTGTAGAAAGCTTATGTTAATTTTCTCAGGAGAGAATTTTCAATTAGAATCAAGCTACAAGGTGGAAAATCACTATACTCTTGAAAAAAATGTGTGCATTAGAGATGTTATTGGAAAAAATTGATTAAAGGATATAATTAAAGAACACCTATCCAGATAAATTGTACTCATCAAAACTAAAATGGAAAGAATTACTAAAAACATAAACCATGTTAGGTGAATTAGAAAAGAAATTGAGATAGCAAAAAACAATTTACCTGATGTATCATGAAGTCCAAACAATCTTGAAAAAATATGAAATAATAGAAATAGAAGCCAAGTACAATGAAGAAAAGAACAGTATAAATAAAAATAATTTACAGCTACATAGGTTTTACAGAAATAGGAAAGATCCATACTATTTAAAAGACTACATTAGACTTTAGAACCCTTAATTTCTAAAGTGGAGGAATTATGCTGTGTGTGGATTAAAGAAAAATAATATTGTTATCGAGTTGGAATAATGTTAAACTTAAGTAATATGTTTTTTGGACTAATTAATATATATATAAGTTTGTCTCTTGATATTTCCAATTGATAGAAAATATTCATATTCAATAAATAATTGAAGAACTACCATTAAATAATAATTAATTATATTGATAATCAGACTGTAAAATTTCCTTAGTATGCAAAATAATTACTTGAGAAGGATCTGGAAAAAAATAAATGTCATTTTAAGATGGAAAGCCAATACATGCACACACACTAGGGAAGTTGCTGCAAATGTGAAACAAACATGAATTGTAAGAGTGAAGTTTTCGGTATATTAAAAGATGGAGTACTAAGTGAATTTTTCATCTGTGAAGATGTCAAAATGGATAAAGGAAATTTTGCAGGTCACTTCAGCCTTATTATTTTGTAAGTTTTATGGCTACATATATATAAGTTCAATACTAGCTTTGTAATATCTATTTGACTTTTTATACATTGTTATCTTGCTGTGTTAATAAATATCAGATTGTATTTAGTTAATTCTATTTGTAATATTTGAAAAGTAGACATTCTTCATATACCTGGAGCTTAATTGTTAATATACAAGATTTGAACATAGACTTTCAAGCACCCTTCAACTATCTGCACTATTTTATATCACTGATACACATGACCACACACATATAGAAAAAATAAATAATCACCAATATGTATTTCATGCTGAACCAACACTCATCAGTTGGTACAGATCATCGTCTCCCACACACACATATATATAATCAGTGCTCAGTTTATATTAAGATAGAAAATCTTCATACTTCAATGGACAGATTTTTAATGGTATGGATAGCTGAAGAGTTGGAGGTTGCAGTAAATTGAAACCTGTCCATTAAAGTATGAAGATTTGTTATCTTAATATAAACTGAGCATTAATTATTATGTGTGTGAGATGATGATCTGGACCAACTGATGAGTGCTGGTTGGTGATTATTTATCTTTTTTACATGTGTGTGGTGATGTGTAGCAGTGATATAAGATAATGTGGATAGTTGAAGGGTGTTGAAAGTCTGTGTTCAAATCCAGTATATTTTAAGTCTATTATTTGTGTAGTATTTTATTTCTGCTTGTCAGATTCACCTTTACCGTGACTGTAGTACTTCATTTATCAGTACACAACAATTTTGTGTTGTTAATGAATTGGGGTGGGGAGAGGTTCTTATCAGAATTTTGACCAAATTAAACATGAGACTAGTTTTTCAGTTTATTAACTTTTTAAAAATAGTTGTACAGTACTAGATGGGACAAAAGCTAAATAAAAAGGTTTTATTAATATAAAAATGTAATGAATTTCTTTTCTATTGTTTCAATTGTGTTGCACATCCTACCTTTTTAAGAAATTAATATTTTTTATGTGTGAAATTGTGAAGGCAATTATAATTGTCTTCTGACATATTTTTGAACATTTGTTAAATTCCAATGACTCAATTTGATTGGTGCGTGTATCTTTTTTAATCATGGAAATGTTTGCCATCTTAGCTAATTCTCTGCTAAGTTGGTCTCCCTAAAAAAGGCTTTGTCACAGTGCATACTGAGTTATTTGAAAAGAGAAGTGGCTAATAAAATCTATAAGTACAAATTTTATTATTTCAGAGTGATTTTCTATCAAAGAAAGCTAAGAATTAGTAAGAAAAGTTCATTTATAATTCGGGCAAGATGTTATACAAATGCCTGCCTACGGTAAAAATAGAACAAATCCAGTTAAAAAAGATGAAATTAATCAAAAATCAACTTCAAACTTAGATGATAAGTCTAAAATAATAGTAAAAAATAATAATAGTAAACAACCAGCTAGGAAGAATTTAGTGAACAACAAACTTTTAGAAATGCTAGAGAAGTGTAAAAACTTAGATTGGATTAAAAATAAAAGTAAAGGATAAAGCGATTTAAAACAAAGCAAAATTTTCCATATAGTAGTGCCATCTTTTGCTAACAAGAGCAATCATTGGATGCCAGAAGGCTTGTGCATAAAATCCCTATCTAGTACCTACCCATCCAATATCCCCAGACTAGTTTCTGGCTTGTGGCCTTCATCAGTGAGCCACAAGCCAGAAACTAGTTTGGGGATATTGGATGAGTATGCACTAGATAGAGATTTTATGCACAAGCCTTCTGGCATCCATTGATTGCTCTTGTTAGCACAAGATGGCACTACTATATGGAGTTTTGCTTTGTTTTGAATTGTTTAATAACAATTATGTGCTAGTATGAGATAGTGATCATGTGATGTTTAGTGGTTTAAAAAGCGATTTTGAAAGTTAGGTCTTCAAACAAAGTCCAATAATAAAATACAGCGCTCTAAACATAATGATGGGAGAAATATGATAGATAATGACGAAACTAACAATACATAAAAAGAATTATGTGAAAATATTCAGAAACAAAAAAGTTATACTAAAAATAACGGCATCATTCATAAACACCGTAAATTTGGTGTCTTTCCGGAAGTAGTCAATGGAAAAATGTCACAAGATGTAAATACGATCCATGTTTTAAAGAATGATATTATAGAACATGATGACAGCTACAATTCAAGGCCAATTGCGACTTCCTCCTACGCAGGAAATGTGAGATGCATATGGAAAGTTTAAACAAAGCAAAAAAATCATGAAAAATTTCTGTGTTATGAAGACTCTATTAAGTTTTTTTTCCCAATCATTACTACTAATTTTAATAAGTTAATTTACCAAAAAAAAAAAAAAACAGGCTGAGACCGTTTACAAGTTTGTTTTTGGCTATTTTCTTGCTATTGGTAAAATATATATATATAGGTAGAATATCATTAATCTAAATCTTTATTATTCAACATGTTATTTTCTAAACAAAACTTCAAAGATAAAACTTTTAATCTTTTGCAATGAATCAATTTACCTGTATACATGTTTGAAACAATAAAAGGAAAAAATGACTCAGTAAATATGTATATATTAATAAGTTTCACTTTAGTGATCTATTTATTTGTTCTTTATTATTTTAATAGTGTTTGTGATTTTTTTTATATCTTAAAAGTATATATTTTAATCCCCTCATTGCAATTTCAAATTTGAAAATATCCTGACATCAGGGATAAATTACAAACACCCTCATATTTATAATGTTCTCAAGGACATTCTAATCTTTAACATGATTAGTGAGAATTTATGGAACATTAGTTGTTTAGTCAAAATAAGAGTCATATATCACATGACCCTATCTCTTAAGCTATTTTAGTTGGATATCTGGTTTGAAGACATGTAGATGTCTGAAAATTTCAGATTTTCCACTTAATAGATAACTTTTAGATAAGTGCTTGGCTTTGGGTTGGTATTTTTAGATCTAGTGTCTGAACCTACCCTGACACCTCTCTGAGGAGTGCCAAGCCTAAAACCATGGTCAGGGTGTTGGGGAGGGGTTCCTGACAGAGATATTTTAAGTGCTGGCTAAGCATTTATCATAAAGCTTGTAGAGGAATTGGCAATCCTCATTGTTTAGTTGTTTACCTTTGTAGAGGACTTTTCTATGACTGAAGATTATAGTATTTTAAAAAACCTGAGGTAATCTGCTATATATTTTCTGACTGTGAAATTTTTTTCTATTACTGAAAATCTCTTCAAGATGTTTTCCACAATCTATTTTTATTTTATTTTTAATAGTAAAGTCAACACTGAATGAAGATCATCTGCTCTTTCTCACTCCTACCATTATAATATACTGAGATGGTTATGTGCCTCGTGGCATACAATAACATAGTAGTGTATGTGCACATATAATAAGTTAAAAAGAGAAATAAACATATCAGCAACAATCTCATCCTATTGTCAAGGTAACCTCTTTTTACTGATAAAGGTGGAATCCCACCTTTATTTATGGTCCAATATATTTATATAGACAGTAAAGATCGTAATATGACTAGAGAGATTGAGATTATAGATACACAGAAGTCTAAATAAACCTCCTTAAACAAGTTCTAATAGTGATGAAATAGTAAAATATTTTTATTTGGATGGGCAAATGGCTTTTGATCAGACTAAACATTTTTAAATTGTTATGAGAGACTTTAATGCTAGAATTGATAAAAAAAAAAAAGATGAAAGTGCTGTAGATAAATTTGGTTATGAAAACAGAAATGAGAGAGGACATAGACTTATGAAGTTTTCAGAAAAAAAAAAATATTACAAATTCTTTTTTTTTTTTAGAAAAATGTTAAAAGGAATAGGACATGGAAGCATCCAAATAAAGATAGAACAGAATTGGATTATATTTTGACTAACATAAAATACATATGTCAAGATTGTAATGTCCTTAATAAATTCAACACAGAAAGTGATCAGCGATTAGTAAGATGTATGAAACGTGTTAATGCAAAACTAGAGAGACAAAAGTTATTAAGAAAAACAGGATTTACAGTTGGCATTCTTAATCTTCAAAAACATTTTAATGAATTTAAATTAGAACTTGTAAATCATTTTCAAATATTAGTAGATTTTGAACATGATTCTGATTTGAATGAAATTAATAAGAAAATAACAGATAAACATTTTAAAAAACTGCAACAAAGATAGCTACTTTAATGAATTTAAATTAGAACTTGTAAATCATTTTCAAATATTAGTAGATTTTGAACATGATTCTGATTTGAATGAAATTAATAAGAAAATAACAGATAAACATTTTAAAAAACTGCAACAAAGATAGCTAGTAGAAAAAAACAGCAAATGTCCAATAAAATTTCTACTGAAACAAGAGAATTTATGAAGAAAAAAAGGAATATGACGATATATAAAAATGATGCATTAAAAAGGATTAAATATCTCAAATTTTGTAAAAAAAATGTGGAAAAAAAGTTGATAATGATATAAGAAAGTATAATTGGAACTAGTAAGGAAAGCTGTAGAAGAAAATAAGTCTCAATAGTGTAAAATAACATTTTGGTATTGGTTGGAAACATATCTGCAATAAGAAAAAAAGATAGAACTATTACTAAAAAGAAAGATGGCATCATGAAATGAATAGAAGAGTTCTATCAAAAATTATATAGTAATAAAGAACAACTACCTCCTACATCTATTACATCTTCTGAATTGCCCAGAATTTTAAATGAAGAAGTGAGATATGCAACTAAATTTATGAAGGACGGAAAAGCTTCAGGTAATGATGAAATTATAATTGATATATAAAAGAAGCAGGTAAAGAAAAAAAAATGACATGGTTATATACAAAATGTCTATTGATAAAGACATACCAGATGATTGGAAGAATGCAGTATTAATATTTTTAAAAGTTGATAAA
The DNA here is from genome assembly GCA_028023455.1 of Epiperipatus broadwayi. Taxonomy (NCBI): domain Eukaryota; kingdom Metazoa; phylum Onychophora; class Udeonychophora; order Euonychophora; family Peripatidae; genus Epiperipatus; species Epiperipatus broadwayi. The sequence continues at coordinate 1,616,740 of JAQFVV010000064.1, read as the reverse complement.
GAAGATATTACAAATTACAGACCAATCAGCCTTTTATCAGTTTTATACAAAATTTTTACCAAGATAATTACAACTTATCTACAGAGAACATAGAATTTCAACCAACCAAGAGAACAATCTGGATTTAAAAGTGGTTTAATTATAGTATATAATATCCAAGTACTGAGAGAAGTTATAAAATGGACCAGTGAATATGAATTGCCATTATGCTTTGAATTTGTAGATTATGAAAAGGCATTTTATTCTATAAGCCTTTGTTCAATGATTAAAGTATTGGATATTGTCATATTCTGAAGAATATTTATAAAAATGCAACATCAACAATTACATTACATAATGATACTAGGAAAGTTAACATTGAGAAACGTATATGACAGGGTGTCTCCATATCTCCAAAACTTTTGTCAGCTGCTGTACACCCATGTGGAAATTTAGTTGTGCATGTTTTGATTCATTACATATATAATAAACTTCTTCACACATTGTTACCAATTTATTCAAACAATTTTTTAATTGTCAGCTGGGTAGTTGTTTGAACCTGTTTTCTGATAAACAATTTTAATGATATAGTCCATTTTTAATAGACTTGCTTGACTCAATAATAACTCCACTAGAATCTCTTGAGAGACAGCTGAATCAACCGTCATATCAGTGTCCATTAACAGCTTAATTCTAAGATTGTGGCATTTCATCCCACAAATAAAATTGTTTCTCAGAGCTTCATTGAAAAAATTTTTTAAATCACATTTTATGTTTAACTTTTTGATTTTAACAGCCAACTTTCTAGCTTTCTCCCCTTTACCTTGCATACGGAGATTAAAATGATATTTCTGCCTTACCATTAAGGATTTTAGGCAGGAGTTTTTTGTCAGTAATGATAATGCTTTCTGAAATTCAAAATCAACAGGAAGCATGGGGGGGGTGATCTGTGCTTGAAGAATCTTGTATGTCTGAGATCTCTTGACTGAGACTAGTGTGGATAATTTCAAGTCAGGTTTTTTGATTTAATTAGCTTGCATAAAGAAAACCACTCGATCCTTATAAGTTGTCCTATTTTCTGGATATACCAGATTAGCCATTTGGATTTTTTTCTTACTGCTGTGAGGAAAAAAATACTCCTATTTAATTAATGAGTAACCTTTTGCATTTGATTTTTCTTGTTTCTATTGATATAATAACAATGTTCGCTGTCAAATTTTTTAATTTCACAGATCTAAATAACCCATGAGAAAAAGAATCTGCCTTTATTGTTAATGAATATGCACTTGCATTTTTTATTGATGCACTAATAATATTAGCTATCCATATCCTGCCATAATATTGCCAAATCCATTATATTTGTGTGAGATTAATATAAACACAGGCCAGCAGACATATGTTAACATATATATTTATTAATGAAACAAAAATAAATTATATATTTACAATATTTGTATGGTTATACCTCAGTTTGGTACCAATAGTCAGATTTAGATTATAGTTGCCTTGCAACTATAGATCCTAAGGACTTTAGGTGTCTCTATAAGTTTACATAGCACTTTTAGTATGTGACAGCCTGTCTCATCAATAGGTACTGACCTCATGACTGATTTAGGTTCTAGCTGCTTCCTGTCTTGAAAATGGACTTGCCTCACTGTGTTAACCACATAGTGAACAACCAGCAGACTAAATCTTTGACAATTGTCTGACATATCTCCAAAATGGATTGTATTTATGGCCAGATCCTTATCCTTGATGCGAGCAATTGCATTCAATGAACATCAGGACCTATTATTGATCTGTTCTTCCATTGGACATATTATATATACATTGGTCCATGATGATAAATGCTCAATTTGATCAAGGTAAGATGAAATCTGGATAAGTCCATTATTTGAAGGCTAAGTGAGATGATAGTTTTAAACTGATTAAAATGTTAATCACTATAATTAGTTTTTTAATGTAGAAAACTTTTAAATAAAAAAGTTCTTTTATAGAATATTATTATTAAAAGAGGAAAAATATAAAGTATTTATATCAAAAAGTTAGTAAACTGACCCTGATATTAAAGAAAAAATATGTTCTAATTAAATATTAATTTTATATATAATTGGACAGAATTAAATGAAAAAGATTTTTTATGACATTTGTTGGATTAATTAAAAACACGTTTCTATACATATTTGTATAATTAAAAACACGTTTCTATACATATTTGTATTTATGGTATAATTAGACTAATTAATAAAAATACAAGTTAATCCCCATAAATAATAAAATTCTTAGAAAAATCTAAATAAGGAGATCATGTGATCAAACCAGTATAAGTAATGTTTAAACAAGCAAAATGTTCAGTAGAGATCTAGCTTTGAAAGACGTGATGCTGTGCTATGTGTAATTTCCAGAAGGTATATCAATTTTTTTAAAGATAAAGGGAAAAGTTTATTCTAATAGTAATCTATTTTACATAGAAAAGAAAAGCTCTGATTTCCCCAAAATGTCATGATAAGAATGACAGGTAAATTCCAAATACCAGAGCTGTATCTAAATTTCTGAATGGGAAATAAATTTCCACCAAATGAACACTATATCAAAATATAGCTTCAAGAAAATAATTGGTTAAAAATTTCTTATGATGATTACAATAAAATGTGAAAATGAACATAATTTAAAGAAAAAAACAGAATAATCGTCAGAAAAACTAGCAAACCAACTACATGGTCATGTAAATGTGCTATCCTGAAATATATTTATACTTATTTTGAATTATATAAAACCTTTTAAATAAATAATAATTAAGCAAAAATATTATTTTAAAATTGTTTTCTTAGAACAAGAGAGCAAAAAATAACTCTGAATATAAATCAGTTTTTTTGGGGAGCGTGAAAAAACATTTGGCCACCCTTTTGACGCAATGAACATCAAGATTGTATACATGGAGTAAGATGACAGAAAAAGAAAAGTGAAAGAGGTGTGTTATTTCCTAACAATAATCATCACTAACATAAAGGAAAACAGTATCCAACTCTCAAGCAAGTGGAATACTTAAATAGCTAATTTAAATAATTAATACTTTATCAATAAATACTGAAGCATACCCGGCTAACCCGCAAGTGCTATCAACCTGATTTCCTAAGCCAAAAGCGCACTCAGCTACGTTTAGTAAAAATAAATACATGTACTAAACCTTTTTCTTTAGCCAATGTCTGAAACATTTCCGCCAATTTATTATGCCTATAAATATATGTATTTATATAATTGCTTTATATTATGTCTTTTATATAAAGATTTTGTTTCAATAATTTTGAAAGAAAAGAAAGTTTGGGTGTGCTTTACTATAGAGAGGAACAAAATTCCTCTCGCTCTCATTATGAAAAGAAAAAGAAAAGTTAGCCTTTCTTAAACAATCTGATCTGAATATATATATATATATTTCATATTTGTTTATATTTTTATATTGAAGTATATATATATATGTTAAAAGATCATAACTATGTAATTTAAAATTGTCATTTAAAATGCTTGATATTTGATGTTAAAAAATGATAAAGAAATAACTTAAGGTATTAATCTGGAGGTTGCCCAAACAAGTTTTAAATGTTTGTGTGTACGTATCCTGTGCAAATCAATATCTAATGATGAAATTTTATTTTTATTGTGGAATTTAAATAAGCCTGTGTTTGAGTATGCATTCATTCTGGGTATTATGAGATTGATATTTGTTAAGATATAATGAGACTGGATATTAAACGATTTGTTTTATACTGCTTAGCTAAGAAGTTTTTTGGAATTAAATAATAGAGATAATCATGTTGAATCAATGAGAGTTTTGATATAATTATTTATGTGAATACATATGTCAAATATTATTTAAAGTTGAGCATAAAATATGTGGATAATGTTCAAAGTTGAATTATATTAAAGATATAACTAATAGTTTGAAGTTATGGGTTTCTGAATAGATTTTTTATCTGGAATAAAATATTTATTTGAACAGGTTTGTTTGAAATAGATAGGATGCGTTCATCTATGGTGATCCAATTACTGTGCATTATTAACATTCTAGTCTATTATTTGCTGTCTAATTATAATAAATTATTATTAGCTACAAAAAAGTTTCCATACTTGTCTAGAATAGAATGTTTACGTTTAAAATACTTAATAAGATATATTAATATGGTTCTGCATGGATGGATGTTGATATATGCCATGTATTGTCAGCACACATACCTTTAAATAAAATATATAGGTTTGTAAGTAGTGAATCCAAAATAAAACTAAATCCATTCAAATATAAAGAGATAGTAAATATATTGGTATTGGAGAGCTATGTTAAAAAAGATAAACTTTGTTTCTATAAAGGTATTATAAATGTGCTAGTTAAATTTTAATTTATGTATTCAATACTAAACTAGCAATAAATTATTTTGTTTTATATTTTTTTGTGGAATTTACTAATTTAAAGGAAACTGAGATGGAGGTGAAATCATTCCATGAAAAAAAGAAACAACACCAGGCTAAAATATAAATAGAGCATCTACATTGTGTGAACCTATATTGGGTTAGGTAGTTGGTACTAAAGTAGGAATCATCTTTAAAGCCCACACATGTGTTCCACTTACTAGTTTTATGGTGATGATGATTTATGATTCTTAGACTGCAATAAACATTATTGTTTAAACACAACCCTTCCTAGACTGTTACAATATATTTTGTAATGGACAGGACCAGCATTTTAATTACAAAGGAAAAAGAACATGTATAATAGCAGCTACAATTTTAAATTCATAGATGAATCATGGGAGTACAAACTTCCTTAATGGACTGTTCAATTATTTTCATGCTTCACATTCTTTTTTTGTTCACCTTTTTTTTTTCACATTTAAAGTTTAAACTTAGGCAAACACAAGCTTTTTGTGCTTACTTCTTTCACTTTTTAAACTGTCATACATCCATGATATACATTTTATTTTTAACTTTGGAACCTATGGTTTCTTAATTATGATCAAAATCTTTTACCACTTCTTTATCATCATGTATATTGAGTTATCGTAGTTATCATATATGTATTTTATACGTGTACAAAGATGTCCAGCTTAGTGAAATCAAAACAACTCTATGTGATTTTCAAAATGCAAAGACTGCAATTACTGATAGTATATCTGGATAAATTTTAGCATGATAGTGATCTTCAAAAATATTGTGATTTTTTTTTTAGAAATATAAGACTTAAGAAATTGTGCCACCTGATATTAAGAATGAGGAATAGATAAAATTGCAACAATTATCAAAGAATATTATTATCCTCTACAGCAAAATCTTTCAAGAATTTTTTTGAATAGGTTGCTTCTAATCATAGATGAATAGCTAGTTAGTTATTAAGATATAATGTGAGTTTGAAAAAAATCAAGAAACAATATGGATATGTTTTTATGGCTGCAAGGCAAATCAAAAAACATGTCAGGAACAACATATGACTTAATTAATGTAAAAAATTCTACGACTCTGTTTAAAATTAGTTGGCTATCAACGTTTGTATTAAATAGCTCCTACATGATAAAATGACAGGAAGTCTTATTGTTAAGCCAATAAACATCACATGCCCACTATTTCTTATGCTTGCTCTTAACTGTTATTAAAACAGTCAAAACTCTCTATACGTATTGCCACTCAGTACAAGCCAGAGTAATCAATCGGTGCCAGAAGGCTTGTGCATAAAATCCCCATCTAGTGCCTACTCATCCAATATCTCCAGTCATATATATAATCAGTGCTCAGTTTATATTAAGATAGGAAATCTCCATACTTTAATGGACCGGCTTCAAATCCACTCCAATCTCCAATTCAGCCATCCATATCATTGAAAATCTGATGATGAAAACAATACAAATAATATGAATTACTCTTTTAATCCCACTCTGAGTGAGAAGTTTACCCTTCTTTGGGTAAATATATTGTTTTCAAATTAATTTGTACTAAACCAATCACATTGATATCGATTTCAGTAGTACAAGCTGCCATTTATTTATGTTTATATTTTGATTTAAATATAGAAGCAAAGTATTTAAAGTACACTCAAGTGAGGGATAACATGTATGCATGTAAAGATTTATATAACGTCTGAGCTATATGTCATAGTTATCCTGGTGACAACATTCACAATAATTCACAGACCTACAAAACATCATATAATCCTTGCATACACATTTTGCCATCTATTAATAATTTTTTCCGATCCTACTATATTTATCCATCTAACAAAAACTTTAATAATTAGTAAATGTCAGGTGGGAGCTAGAGATATTTCCAATAGAACAGCAATGCAATGTGACTTTTCCTTATACAGAGTCAGGAATCTCTCAAACACTATGCTCAGAGAAACTTGAGAGCCACTTTATCTTCTCATTCCATTCCCCATTCTATGTTTTCCCAATTTCTTCTCTACCCTGCTCTTTCCACAACATAGTCTTTGTCAACTTTATGGCCTTTATATCTAAATCCCCCTTAACTTTTGCCAAACTGATCAAAAAAACCAACAACCCACTTTCTGCACTGAGTACATTTGTTAAGCACAATCATGTGGTCAAAAATCTTATTAAAACCACTCTGAAAACAAACAATCATAAATTGATTCCACCATATCTTTAGTATTATTAATATTTATAGTAAAGAGTATCAAATGAAGATTAGATTACCTGTTGGAAAATAGTTTTTTCTAGGTTACCATTTGTCATGTAATACATATTCTGATGAATTAAAAATATCACCAGATGCTTCTCCAATATCATATAATCTCATTCAATATACCTCTGCTATTAAGTGTTTTAGGTAAAATATTGCTTAATATATTATTTAACTGAGAATGAAGAAATAATTCTTTCAGTCTTAAATCTCCAATTTCAATTAAAGTCATGAATTTTATAGTTTGGGTTTTAAATTTAGCATCTTTAATTAATAAATATGCAATACATGCTGCCACTTGGACTAATTCATGTACTTGTGAGAGAAGTTTTTTCAACTTCACTGCATATGATATGGCTACATCTTCACCTGTCATTCTGATCATAGAAACATCCAATAATTAAACATAGGATCTTTAATGCACAAATTCTGATCTAATACTACTCTGTGGTTAATTTCCTTTCACAAAGATCATATGTTAGTATTTATTCCTAACCAATGATGGATTCTGTTTCAGAAGATTATAATACACACAAGTTTGTTACTTCATATTCAATGTCTATATTAGAAAAATGCTGTGAAAGAAAAATCTATAAGAACTGCATAAAATTAAGGAAATTAAAATTAAACAAGGCAAAACTCTCTCCATACAGTAGTGCCATCCTGTGCCAACCAGAGTAATCAATGGATGCCAGAAGGCTTGTGCATAAAATCCCTATCTAGTGCCTACTCATCCAATTTCTGGTTTGTGGCCTTCATCAGTGAGGAGCCTTGGATCTGAGAGCACTGCACCTAGATTTTAGAATCTAATGCAACCCTCCAGCAGCCACTTTTTAACTCTACTTAACTGCAAAACTATGAGAACTATATAATCTATTGAGCATAGTTTTGTAGTTAAGTAGAGTTAAAAGGTGGCTGCTGGAGAGTTGCATTAGATCCTAAGATTTAGGTGCAGTGCTCTCAGATTCAAGGCTCCTCACTGATGAAGGCCACAAGCTAGAAACTAGTCTGGAGATATTGGATGAGTAGGCACTAGATAGGGATTTTATGCACAAGCCTTCTGGCATCCATTGATTACTCTGGTTGGCACAGGGTGGCACTACTGTATGGAGAGAGTTTTGCCTTGTTTAATAACAATTATGTGCTAGTATAAGAGATAGTAATCACGTGATGTTTAGTGGTTTAACACCAATCCTGCCTAATAGAAAGTAAAATTCCTGACATGCATTTTGAGACATGATAGCTTTGTTAGGTCATGGACATCTTATTTAAAAATATGATCAGTGAAACAGGACATATATTATATGCAAGTATTAAAATATGACAGATTAAACAATGACATAACTACAATGCCATGGCATTAAAATTAATCTAGATATCTAAAAAAAATAAGCTTGCTGAAAGTTTAAAAAAGAAGTCTTAATCAGTATAGATTTAAACCTATATTGTGTGCAAAGATGCACTATCTCTACACTATGATGACTTTAATAGCCATACATAATCACCATTATTTTCAACCATTCGTAATTCATGTTAGGATAAAAAATCTCTCCACATATTTCTCCAGCAAACATTTTTATTTCTCACATCATTCTTATATTTGGATCCACACAAATGATTTGCTTATAGAAATACAAATAGTCCATTAATTCATCCTAGAAGATATGTAAAAGATAGACTTAGAAGTCTTTCACAGCCTGTACACTAGATTAAAGGCTTCTCAAATAGTGAAAGAAAAGACAATATTTGTTTTAATGGCTAGCTAATAAGAGATTTTATGGCTACAATTTATTATTTAATTCTGTCATTTTGTCCAATAATTAAAAAACTAGTTCAATTGGCTAACTCAACCTCTAACCATCTAAAAAAAGCTCAAAGGTTGATTAATAATCATGCAAAGGTTATAGGCATAGAAAATAAGTGCATTAACTTGTATCCTACAAGACCTGCCAGTTAGTTTGATGTATATCAACAAATATGTTATTATTACAAATCAATATTCATTTGTGTATTGTAGTTTTAATGTTTTATTTTTGTTGTTGTTGTTTTTTTATATAGATTATGAAGATGTTCTTATTTTACTTCGTGTACATTTTTCTTCTGCACAAAGCTATGGCCATGTCCTGTTTAGGCAAAAAGGTAAAGCATGAGATATTTTTTTACTTAACCAATACACTTACTTATAATCTTAAAGTTTTTGAAATCAATGTATTTAAGCGTTGACTGTGATCATTTTATTATATTTTCTAGTCCAATATACAATAAATTAAAATATAAACTTGTATTGTTAGATGGTTTTTATTATTTCAGTAACATATTTTTTGGGGAAAAAATCATATTCTCTATTTTTTATATATATTATTTAATTTTATGTCTGATATTAAGTTCATGAGCTAAAACCACTTATATTCTAGTAAAGTAAATCACTTAAGAATATAAAAACAATATATTCAAACCTGGATAATACTGTACCCCCTTTCCCTAATCATTTTATACTGCAGAAAAATTTTAAATTATTTATCTAGGGTTTGTTTTATTGCTCTAAAACCTTAACGAATGTCAGAGGACTACTAATTTATTTCAAAACTAGAGACTGTATAAAATATGTAATTCTTCAATAATATTTGAATACTATTTAACTGTTTTTTGTTATAGTCCCCCTTCCCTCAGAAGTGGACTATTCCAGATTTCTTCTTTATCAGATCGGATTAAGCATTGTTTGATGCTGCCAATAGGTTGATGTACAGCTAAACACATAGCCAATGATTAGGCCAATAAACGGTGATGCTCAGCTGAATCCGAATGTTTTCAGTACGATCAGAGATCTGGCTATAAATAGCCAGCCTTTTGTTAGAACAAAGGGGAGAACATCTGTCTAACCTACAAAAACAGTATGCGTTCTCCCAGGGAAGCTCTGCTGACCTGAACAGCAGTAAGTAATCCCATGATAGCAATACGCTATTTTTTTTTCACATGTCAAATGCGTTGACCGGGAAGCTAACGCAGATCAGATTTTTGGAAGGTAACAGCACGCAGCTAGGCAATTCCACAGAGGGACCGGATGCTGCCAAGACTACTGTTGATTCGAAGCAAGCTGTCTTGTACAGCCGGAAGAGTCATACTTCCTACCCGTGAGGCAAGCTATCTGGTGTAGCTGGAAGTGGTAGAACCACCAGACACAGAACCCAGAGTTTACATTAATCTATAATATTCAGTATTGTACATATTCTCTTGTATTATATATATTTGTAGATATAATAAAGATTATATTAATTGTAACTCGGGTATTTGTATTATTTTTCTGTAAATTGGGTCTGTAATCCAGACCAAACACAACATTTTTAAAAGAAAAAACAAGTTACCAATCACTTACTAAAGGATAAGTTCAACTTGTTGAATGTTATATTATAGATTTCAGTATTATGGAACCGCATCTTTTTTGGAATTCGACACATAAAGCAAATGAATATTTCAAGATTTTGTAAAAATATATTTTATAATGAACTTAAGCATGATTTTCGTCACAGATCTAAATCCCGTTTACGTTATAAAGAATATCATAAAGACGTCATTATATAAGTGTAAGACTGCTTTTTATCATTGGGAAGATGCAGACCCGTTTGCGCTATAAAGATTATCACAAAAAGATTTTAAAGAAATGTACGAGTGATTGTTTTTATTGGAAGAATACAATGCAGAATTACCATTAGATAAGATGCGAAGTTTTTTTAGAAAGAGAAGTTTGCTGCTGAAAAAGTTAAAAAAATAGTAGACGGAGAAAAAAGGATTAAGTTAAAATATAGTAGTAGCAACATTTCAAATAAATATGAAATGGACTAACAGTTTATTATGTGTGGATGTATTTGTGTTTGGCCAGCAGATTCATATTCATTTGCAAGGGTCTACTTCCTCTCTACTGGTTAAATAAGATGCAATAAAATGATGCAATATAAGTGAGTGAGGGGGGGGGGATATGTAACGTTCAAATATGTATCAGATTATCAACTTAAGAATATTTAACTCTCAAAGTTATTGCTTTATTACTGTATTAAACCACAGAGCCCAAATCAAACTTTCAAAATGTTTCAATGTTGCACATATATTTTGTTAAATATTGGCTTTTGGTAATTATAATAATTTTAAGATTATTACTACATTTTTATGAGTGAAAAATTTGTTTTTCCTCATGGCATTTTCTGCTCCTGACAGTTTTTTGCTTGATTAACTTTGTCCCTATCGATTCTAAGTTATAAAATACATAGAAGGTAAACGAATCAAATTGAGCTATTATCAGATTTTGTAAAGTTCATGATGAATAAGGATTTAAGTAACTCGTATATATTTGCTCAAATTATACAAAATTTGAGTTATATTTGTGAAGTCTATTATATGTCAAATGTCTGCTTTAGCTCTGACGATTTAGAGTAATAGTAGAGTGGCTGGTTGACAAGCACTCAAAATCTCTGCATGACACTCAATTTTCTCATTTCTGTTTTTCAAACGTGAACTTGTGAGCAACAAACTATTAGATTGTTTTGCCTTATAGGGTTCCCTGTAGGAATATAGGAACAGACTCTAGAACTCAAGGTCCATGGATCATAGCTCTGTCTCGGTCACTTCTGGAGCTTGGACTTAATCCATGAATTCCCAACCAATTTAACATTTGCTAATAGAGGGATTTGAACTCAGAATTTTTCATTCTATTCATCCTCCACTCCATCCCTCCACATACATGTAAAAAGATACATGATACCCAGTATACATATTTTGTGCAGAGTCGGGTCAGATTACTAATTGTATATATGTGGAAGATTACAATCTGGTCCAACTGATGAGTGCTGGTTCTGTATGACATATTTAAATTAGGGATTATGTATCTTTTTTGTATGTGTGTGGTTATATGTATTTGTTGCCTGAAATGGAGTGGAGGATGAATAGAAATGAAAAATCCTGAGTTCAAATCACTCTACTTATATATATATATATATATATATGTGTGTGTATGTATATATGTGTGTGTGTGTGTGAAACATTCGGTATAAGCAAGTTACATATTGCTTTGGAATTACTATTTAACATTTGTTGATTGATCTCTTCATTTTGATGTAAATAGTCCTATGTGTTTTAAAATAATTACCATCTAATCCTGTCAACAATGCAACAAAATACAAATGCCCATAACAAATATCAAAGCAAGATCAAGCTATGGGATGCCCATCGCATCCTAAAACAAAATAATCAAATCTCTACTACAATATTAGGAATAACTAATCACAAGCTGATTACCCTATTCAAGTATTGGGCTCTAGAACCAAAATACTTAGATTACTTACTTAAAATTAATCTGGATGCCATGCCGGTCAACTGGTTCCTCAGATATAAAAGATCTATCACCAAAGTCCAATCAATTTGCCACAGCTGTGGCAGGGATGAGGAAACATTTGACCACATAATTAAAACATGCATGGGTCTAGGTAATATTAAAACAATAATATTTAACAATTCAAAGATAGACTACTACAAAATACTTAATATAAAAGAATGCATTTGTGGAAGAGATATTCCTACAATCAGGCTGTCAATTTTCATCGCCTATGCCATTTGGATTGTAAGGTGCAAGGCACAATACCAACATCCCAAGCCAGATGAAAACTCATTATTTATTCAAAGCATAGAGAAAATTAAACAAAGAGACAAAACTCTTGCCACAACATTCATTTTTCAAGAGACATGGAAGCTATATCAGACTCTCTAATAAAGTTAATAAAGAACTTAACCACTAAATACCTAACCCTGTTAAACTCAATAATGTTAGTTCCATAACTCATCTCCATATTTGTAATATATCATCCATATTAATTAGTTTAATAAATGTTTTGAGAAACAAGACAAGTATCATTTTGCCAAACAACTAAAAATTTTTTGAATTACATTCCACTTCATCTTATTCCCAAAACATTGGCCATTTTTCAAGTTCCTCTAAATACAGCTAAACAGTATTACATTTTCTATGATTTTTGGAAGAATGTTTATAAAATGTATATAATTTCATCAATGAATATTCTCTAAACAATTAATCACTATTAATTAGCTAATCTATCAACAATACATATTTCCTATGATAATATAAATAATGTCACATAGGAAAATGCTTGTTTTATTTAACTTAATTAATTTGACAATTTCAACTGACTATCAGTCTTCTTCAGAACTAAAATATATAAATAAATGAATACATAAAATACTTTATTATATAAACAATACACTCAAACAAATAACTTTACTGAAGGTGAAATTTTGGATGGTTAGTTAAATTGTCTGTGGGCCAATTCTTTAAAAAGCAATCCTTAAACCTTCTGAGCATAGAAAGTTTTTCTCCATATTTTATTCAGTCCTGTCAGACAGATAAAATATAACAAAGACATACAATGATATTATGCCATGGGATTTCCATACATGCCTGCTTGATTTGATATTAAAGTGTTGCATTGTTTTTTTAAATGAAAGGTTTTCTTTTAAAACTTTTAAATATAGGCCTTAAAAAATTATAATACTAAACATAAACATCACACCATTATTCTTTAAATATGAAATTATTAAAATCTTATGATTTACACTCTAATTTAATACTATGTTTATGATATAAGTGCAATTAAATGCACATAAACACATCTCTTTTGCCAATGTTTTAAATGTTTTGTTTTTATAAGTGTATTCTTTATCTCAGCTCCACTATCATACAACTATCCTTCAATGCAGAATCTTAGACCATGAAGCAAAATTGCTCAAAAATACATGCACAGTCATGGTCTGACTTTTTGCACTGGCAAATTGGTTGTAGTATGCAATAGTTGAGATAAGAGATGTGCTGATAAAAGCAAAAACAAAACTTTAAAGTATCCTTGATTATTAAGTTGGTTTAGATCATAATTAAATTATATTCTTAAGCCAACTTTCATTGTGGCTGAGATTTATATTTCCAGATTTGCTGAATATTTATGAAAGAATAAAGATATTATGCTGCAAAAAATGAACAAGATTATTTACTTTGTACATGCTAACTGATTCACCTGAAATATTCACAAAAATTATAACACATCTTGCATGGCTTTTAAATTTCCCTGCACTCACAATATTACTACAAAGATGATACTCTGGATGTGTTCTGTATGAATTGGAGTCCTACAGATCTTTATTTTAATAATTGTTCAATATGACTATTTTTAATCTTATATGTCTTCTGAGTGCTAATCTTGCTATTAACAAAAGAGAGATTTGGAAATGAGTTTATCAGTATAAAAAGAATCATTCATTTGTAAAAAAAATATATATATTGTTATTATTTCCTCTCCCATAAGAGATTCCCACTATTATTTCCATTATTCATTATATTATCTCATCCATTTAGTTTAAACACCTAGTAATGTCGAAAATTTATAAATTTATTATCAGTAGTAAACTCTCCATACAGTAGTGCCAACCAGTGCAAGCCTTAGTAATAAATGGATGCAAGAAAGTTTATGCATAAAATTCCCATCTAGTGCCTATTCATTCAATATCCCCAGATTAGTTTTTAGCTTGTGGCTTTCATCAGTGAGGAGCTTTGGATTTGAAAGCACTGCACTTAGATCTAAGGATCTAATACAATCCTCCAGCAGCTACATTTTACCTATTTCTTTTGGAGATATTGGATGAGTTAACACCGGATGGGGATTTTATGCACAAACCTTTCTGCATCCATTGATTACTAAGCTTTTACTAGATAGCACTTTTGCATGGAGAGTTTGCTATTTCTAATAACAGCTTGTGTAAGTAAAGAAAATGATCATGTAATGATTCAGTGGTTTATACCCTTCCTGCCTATGGGATCATGGTGACTATAGTTTTTGATAAATCAAGAATACCAAAATGTTTAGATACTGAATAGGTTTCGATCGATGTGACTGTAAAGGTGAATGAGCTTGGATTGATAACATTAATGTGTTTTCATCTTGAGCTTTTGGCTTTATAGTTAGCTAAATAGGTAAATGCTGGGTGCTGGAAGGTTGTATTAGATTCTTAGATCTTGGTGGAGTGCTTTCAGGTCCAAAGCTCCTCACCAATGAAAGCCACAAGCTAAAACCAAGTATGGGAATATTGGATGAGCAGGCACTAGATGAAGATTTTATGCACAAATCTTGTTGCATGCATTGTCTACTTAGGCTTGCACTGAATACACTACTGTATGGAGAGTTTCTACTGCTAATAACAGTTTGTAAGTAAAGAAAATGTGATCATGTCATGTTTTGGTGGTTTAAACATATACACTTTTCTGAAAAATATTTTATAAAACAAAAAGAGTTTGTTAATATTTAGACATATTCATATTTGTATTTTTATATTGGACTATTTCCATCATCTAATATGTGTGTTGAATGTCTTTAGAAAAGTTTAATTTTTAGTTAAATATTCCTCTCGAAACGTTGTGCATATACTAACCTGTTTGCTGTGATATTACTAACAGTTAGTGCATATACTAACCTGTTTGCTGTGATATTATTAACATTTGTTTGCTGTGATATTACTAACAGTTGGTGCATATACTAACCTGTTTGCTGTGATATTACTAACAGTTGAATGCATTTGGAATATTTAACTAAAAATTAAACTTTTCTAAAGACATTCAACACACATATTAGATGATGGAAATAGTCCAATATAAAAATACAGCTAGAACACCATCATCACAAACCTTCAGAAAAACAATATTCATATTTATTTCTTTTTTTAAAAAAAAATTATATTCTTGATTGAAAATATAAAAGTTAAATTTACTATTGGCTATCCTATTCATAACTTTTTGATGAGGATGGACCTCAAAACTAATTTTGACTATCTAGGCAACAAAAAATTCATTGTTTTATTGTTCAGAATCTTGATTATTATATTCCATATCAATATGTGAATGCAAAATTTAATACTGTTTTATATTTAACAGTATTAAATTAAACATTTGAGCCAGGATTGAGGTTGCAATGATTTTGCTAGTTATTAATATTTAAGGTTCTAATAGCCTTCAGTGCGTAAATTGAAACACCTCAACTTCTGATTTGATTGATTAATCTATTGCATATCTATGATATGTATTTATGAAAAAACATTCTTTACTTGGAGTGTCTTTGATATTCTTCCCCCCCCCCCCCCAAGAGGTAAAAAATTGAGATATACTGCCTCATGAACTGTAACACAGTAGCCTAAATAGTTATTATCAATTTCAATCATTATTGATTTACTGCAGACTGAAGGCCTATCTAAGTTTAATCCAATTTTTCTGACCTCTAGCCTTTCTTCTCCACAAAATACCATCAACTTCCTTATTTCTTCTATCCATCTCACGTCTTTTCTTAGATCTTTTACAATCTCTTGGCCATCCAATTTAAATGTTCAGCCATCCTTCTATTATCATTTCTTCTAGCAATATATCTCTAGCTTTTCCGTTTTTTTAAATTCTTTAATGATATCAGTGATAAGTGTTTGCACTCTCATCTTTGTATTGTGTTTTGGGGATCTCTTCTCAGTTCCAACATATGATCTTTTGATATTTAGAGTGGTTGGCAATCTCTGAATTGCTTTTTTTAAGTATACAAATTGTAAGCAAAAGTAGATAAAAATACATCTATTAAAAATCTTTTCAAATAAACAAGCATATTTGTCTAATATTACGTTATTTCTACTAACAACACTCCACCCAAGTTTAATTCTATGATTAATTTCATCCCTTATGTTTTCATCTGTATTAAAATTCTAACCAAAGTATTTGTAATTATTCATCTTTTCTAATTCGCGATTATCATTTTTTTTTCTTTTTCTGAGAAAATCCAGTGAACATAACTGTAATCTTCCTAGCACTTATTTTTAGTCTTATGCACTTTATAAGCATTATTTTCAAAAACAGCTAATTATCTGAAAAATCTAGATAACATATATAATCTGCATTTCCTTTTTTTTTTTTTTATCTTTTCGTATCAATCCACAAAATACTTTTTCCATAACTGCCATAAAAAGTTTTGGAGACAGAGAGAATCATGTTTATGTACATTTTTCTCTATGTGATTCTCCTTAGTATCAAAAGAAATCTAGTCATTGCTGGTGCATTTTGATAAATATTCTTTAGAATAAAATAATATCCCAGATCTACATCTTGATGTTCCATTGCTTTAAGCATGGTAGAAATGCTTATAGAATTAAATGCCTCTCCATAATCTACAAATTCAAAGAATAATGATAATTTATTAGTTCTTTCTATAACTTCTCTTAATATTTAGATGTAATCTACTGTAAATTATTCTTTAGATTGGTTAAACTACAAAATTTGCTGTAGATGAGTTGTAATTATATTAGTAAAGATTTTGTATAGCACTGACATAAAACTGATAGATCAGTAATTTGATATACAAGGCAAAACTCTCCGTACAGTAATGCCACCCTGTGCCAACTTTATGGAGAGTTTTGCCTTGTTTATAAACAATTATGTGCTAATATAAGAGATGGTGATCATGTAATGCTTAATGGTTTAATTTGATGTACCTTTTTTATTATATTTTTTAAAATATTAATATTATTACTTCATTTTTCCAATCATCTGGTACATTTTTATCACTTAGACATTTAATATATAACTTTGCTAAAAAAATTTTTTTAATTTTTCACTTACTGTCTTTTAAGATATCAATTATTATTACTGGAACCTTTCCCTTCTTCATAGATTTCTATATTTAAAATGCTGGAAAATTCTCAAGATATAATAACTGTAAGGGATACTTTGATTTCTTGTTCTTTATTGTCATATAAATCTTTGCAGAAAACTTTCACATATTTCATGATTTTATCTCAATTTTTAGTAATTATGTTTTTCTTCTTTTGCAGAAAAGAGTTTTTCTCCAATACCAAGAGATGTCGTTTTATACTTTTGAGATATTTATTATCTTCTATAGCTTTCTTTGCTAATTGACAATTAAATAACCATTTTACAAACTAGATATTTAATTGTATTTATTTCCCCATACATTGTCTTTACTGAAAGAAAAAAAATATTGGTAAATCGCTACTTTCTTGTACCAGCTATCTTTGTTGCAATTCGTAATCTTATTATTGATTTCACTCAAATTTGAACTATCTGTTAATATTTTAAAACGATTTTCTAACAAATTCATTAGAGAATTTCTGAAGCTCAGGAATATTAAATACTACTTTCTTAATTGTTTTCGTCTCTCTTGTTTTGCATTAAGAGTGTATTACATCTCACAAATCAATCATTATTTCAGATGCATAATGTATTAAAAACATCACAGTTTTAAAATATATATTTTCTTGTTAATCAAAATATAATCCACTTTGCTGTATCGTTTTTCGTTTTAAAAAAAGGAAATAATATATTGAGATTATTTTTGCTGTGAACTTCACAAGTGTGTCCTCTATTGTTTCTGTCACCACGATCAAAATTACTCACAGAATGTTTATCTTTCAATCATTTCCGAATTTAGCATTAACATCACCCATGACAATTGCAAAATATTGTTTAGCCTCATCAAAAACATTTTTTTCATTTGTATAAAAATCCTCTACTTCTTTACAATAGGAACTTATTAAGGCATAAACCTAAGTTAATTTCACTCGATATTTTCCATTAAATTGAATATATAATTGTCACCGCGTTTTATAAACCATCAGTCTCCACAATATTTTTATTTTACTTTTTATTATCATGAATCTCAATCCATTTGTTCGTTCAATATTTGTGGTTTTGCTGTAATAAAGTACATGCTCGCTTGTCAAATCAATTATCCCTTTACCTTTTCTTTTAATTATAAGCCCAACAATGCCCCATTTAATATTAGATGGTATTTTTTTCAATTTGTGCCATCTATCTTCCCTTCAAAATGATTTATAGTTGAAGAGATTTAAATAAAATATCAAATTGAAGCTTGCGTTCACAGTCAGAAATAGCTTGGTATCCTCTACTTTTGCATGTCAAATGTGTGATTTAGCAACATTACAACCTCTTGGATATGAACAAGAATTTAGTTTTGTCTGACAGAATGTAAATAATAATAATAATAATAATAATAATAATAATAATAATAATAATAATAATAATAATAATAATAATAATAATAATAATAATAATAATAATAATAATAATAATAATAATAATAATAATAATAATAATAATAATAATAATAATAATAATAATAATAATAATAATAATAATAATAATAATAATAATAATAATAATAATAATAATAATAATAATAATAATAATAATAATAATAATAATAATAATAATAATAATAATAATAATAATAATAATAATAATAATAATAATAAAAAAAAGTTAACTCACACACCTTTTCATCTTGATTTCAAAAAAGTTCAACTAATATTTCAGTTAAGAACTATTAGACAACTAAGAAGAAAGATCATGAATTTTCTTTATTTTGATAAAATGCTACTAAACTCGTCATAATGACTGATGTATGTTGACGAGTAGTGCATTCATGTTCATATACAATATGAGTAATCATATATTAATAACAGCTAAAAAATAAGAATGGATGGAATGAATATTAGAAATTTATAGTATTCAATGGCTTCAAGATCTCAAACAGGGATGAAATGGACTCTTTTCATTGAACAGCAAATTCCTTTCTGCAATCAATCTTGATAGTGATATATATATAATAAATATAATGGTAAGTAACTATTATATACAGTCTTTCAATTCGCAGAAGTACTTTTGGTTAATTCCTTAAACTGCCTCAACTGCTGTTAAACTCACAAAACAAAACGGAAACAAATGTCATATAACTCAAACCCCATGAATATCAAATTATGTTAGCAGCTTGTCATCATATATAGATGAATCGAGATGCAATATTGAAAAAAAGATTAAAGGAACTTGTACTGTTATTACAGCTTCAATTTTTTTGAATCATGAAAGGACATGTAAATATAAATTTAAGTTTGATATTGAAAGTGTTAAGATTCTTCATGAAGAGAGAAAACATAATTAAGGAGGCAATTTTAATAAATAGAAATAAAATGAATATAATTAATAGACAAGTTACTAACATTAAAATTCGAGATTCATCGGGTTTTAGTTGAGAATGTTTGCTTTTGTTTTGTTTTTTGAATTTAATAGCAGTTGAGTTTCAGGTTAAGGAATGAACTGAAAGTACTTCTGTGGATTGAAATACTGTATATAACAGTTAATTACCATTATCTTCATCCTTTTTATTATTTTATTACAATAGTTTTTTTTTAATTAATGGACATTTTATTTGTATTATATATATATACACACCTGGGTCTCATTTTACGCGATAGATAGGTTCCTCAGAAAACACGCGCAAACAAAATCGTGCAAAAATAGATGTAACTTACCTTGAAAAAGGGAGGATATGGACTGTGATTTTTCAAAAATCGTGTAAAAGCAAAGCACCAACATAAAATTACTTTAAAATTCGCACAAAAAAAAAATAAGGAAATAAAATATGACTAATAAAAAATTTCAAATTTGGAAAAAATTGATACAAGACAAACTTTTTTTAACTATAATATTTAATTTTATTCAAATCAATATATTTTTATGCATAATTTACAGTAATTTACATTTTTTTATACATGTTTTAATTGTTATCACTATTTGCCGATAAACAGGTTCGTTTGCAAAGTGGTAAAAAATCAGATTCTTCACAAGAGGAAATACAACTAGCACCAATGTCACTCTCACGTTGTGTTAATGGTTTTCTGGTGACAACGTAATTAGTAATTAATCTAACAACTAAAAATTAAATTCTTATTTTTGTCTTTAATTTTTTAATTTTCAATTTTAATTGTGCCCACTGCTATTACTCACCTTTTAAAAATAAACTTGCAGACACTAAATGATTAATAATTGATTACGTTCTTTTTTAAAAACAAAAACAATGTGATTTAAAATGCAAAATTAACACGCACAATGTTTGAACAAATTTACATTATAATCTTGTAAAATTTAATATGTGTATACATAAAATGTGAAAATGATGATTTTAATTTCATTATTGCATAAAATCTTACTATTATAAAGCACTGAAAATATTGAAATTACTAAGATGAAAGTCGAATTCCAATAATGTGCTATTACTTTTAATATATGCGAAATTTATTATTTAACGTAATAGCGCATTATTGGAGTTCCACTTCCGGAGAAACATGAATTGCCAAACCCATTAGCAACAGTTTTCTTTTTTATTCTGCAGGCCTTTTATTTAAACAATGCCTTAGTACATAGACCCAGGTGTATATATATATATATATTCTAACCCTATCTAAAAAGAAATTAATCTATTAGTTTTTATCTAGAAATCTATATTATTTCTTTTATTGATATAATTAATTATATTATCTTGCACTTGTGCCACTAATCTTTCTGGTTGGTTGTCGTTATATCAGCCAAAATAAAAGCAA